>CABHPR010137887.1:12155-27484 GCA_902168415.1 Peromyscus melanophrys
TGTGTGTGTGTGTGTGTGTGTGTGTGTGTGTGTGTGTGTGTGTGTGTATGGTGCATGCACATGTCTATTCTTACACATGCAGAGGCCAAAGACAGACCTCAGGGGTCTTCATCATTTTCTACCATTTGTCCTTGAGACAAGGTCTCTTGCTGAACCCAGAACCCACAGCTCACCATTCATACCAAGCTGGCTGACTTATCCCTCCCCATAATGCTTGGGTTGCATTGCTGTGGCAATACCTTTTTTTTTTTTAATGTGGGTGCTGGGGATTTGAACTCAAGTCCTCATGTGTATGCAGGAAGTATTCTTATCCACAAACTCACTTCCCTCTGATCTCCTATCATGCTGAAAACCAGGAGGAGAGCAGCGCTATGCTTTCCTTCAGGCTGTCCATGCACAGTGTTGATTATATGACTATTAAGGAAATGCAATTGTGTAGATAACTATACACACCAACATATTGCCGAATTATGCTGCTTTATTTTCCTGAAGATTTGCCCTAATTGATTTTTCTGTTGTTTGCTTTATAAAAAATGAAGATTGCTTCCATTGTGACAAAATGATAAATTTAGATAATAAAGTATTATTCCTATATATCTCTAAAATATCTTCAAAATATTTTATAAATATGGGATTTATATTACAAAACACTTTTGGTGCTTATAATGTAGGTCAATTTCTTCATCTGTATACATAGAGACCATGAAAACATGAGTGAGAGAGACTGGGAACAGGAAATATAAGGGTGAACCAATGCAAAATCATACAAACTAGTAAACAACAGAATGAGAATTTGGTTCTAGGAAATTTTCAACATAATTACATACTTATTTCTTTAAGAAAGAAAACCCAAGTTTTAGAGCCAACAAGATGACTCAGTGGATAAGGCTCCCGCCTCCAAATCTGACAACCTGAGTTCAATTCCTGGATCCAACATGGTGGAAGGAAAACACAACCCAGTGAAGTGTCCTCTGACAGCCACATGAGCAACACTGTGTATGTCTGCCAGAAAGGGGGGCGGTGTTAGTAACTTAAAAAAACTTACTTTTAAGGAAATACTAACCTGACTAACGTTTTCTTGGCCAGGTCGAACTTAAGGTGTGTTTGCAAAACCTAGGATGTCGCCCCCTCTTCTTGTGGAGCTGATGAAAATGACTTTTGCTGTTGCAGAAGGGATGGGGTGGAAGGAGTCTCTGATAAGGACTTTTTAATGTGCTGGATTAGTGTTCTTGCTGCCCTAACAAATGATCACAAATTAAGCAGCTTAAAACCACATGGATTTATTATCTCACAGTTCTGTCCGCCAGACATCTGCAGTCTTGGCTGAACATAGCTCCAGACCTCTCCCACAAGGCCAAATTCAAGGCTCTAGCTGGCCTGGGCTTTTTCTGGGAGGATTTGGAATAGGCTGCTTTTGACATCACTTAGAATGCTGGTGGAATTTAACTTTAAGCAGTTGTACAGCGGGGGTCTTGGTTTGCCCAGTTGCCTGTCACCTGGGGGTCATACTTAGATTTTAGGGACTATAATCCCTTCTTCCTTCCATGCCCTCACTTGTTAATTCTGCCACAGTTCTCCTTGGTCTTCAACTAGACAATTTTCTTTTAAAGTAGTCAAACAATTAGATTGCGTCCAGTTGGATGATGCCAAACATTTCCCCTCTTTTCTGGTTTCTATAACAATGACATCTAAAAACAGTCTCTGATATCTTCACATGCATATGGTTTGACTAAATAATCAGATAATAGAATCTTCAGGGAATGCCTTGAAAATCCTGCCTACCAAAAAGTGTCTCCTCTCAGAACTTGGAGACAGAAATATCCACACCCCTTGATTTTTGAAGATTAATAATGTATCAGTAACCTTCAATGTTTATATCTAAGCATCCTATACATTTCACATATTTGGAGACCTTCCCCCCAACTCCTGAGTCTTGAATACACTTGTTCCAGATAATTCAAAGTGAATTGTTAAAGTCTCATCTGAGGTAAATATTTGTTTAATGTCTAGACTCCTCAGGGGTAAGTTATAAGACCATAGGACCACCATTACTACTCAGAGCTTGTCTAGCCATGGTCTGGTTCTAGAGCAAAATACAGCTGGACAGCTGTGTCTTAATATAAATGCCCTCCACTGCCATTGTTCTGGCTGCTCTCACTGGCTTTTCTTTTTATGGGCATGGACTAGGTTTGAACATATAAAATTCAGGACGAGATAATTGTTAACTCCCTAGACTTCCTCCTAGGTGAAGAAGAGGTTATTTTTTTCAAAGAAGAAAACCAAGTTTTCTTATCATTCAATGCAATAATTTATTGTGACTTCCTAAGACTGTCCTGCCACAGACTACTCTGTGAGAGCATCACCATCTTTACAGGAGATTCTGTGAAAGTTATTTGAAAAATTATCTCAATAATTATAAATTAGATGCAGTTCTCTAACAAATCATTCTATTACCAATAAAATGTTTTCAATTTCAGCACAATAGATAGATGATAGACAGATGATAGCTGGCATGTGGGATGATGCATTTTGACAAGTGAGGGTAGAATACTCTGTAGATGAAGATAAAAATTGAGTATTATGATGACAGATAGTCTAAAGAAACTGTTGAGAACAAACTATGCTTTTGGGGAGCATTGATGAGAGTAACTGATTTTGACTCTAGATATCAAGGGAAGTATATGGAGTTTTCTTTACCCTTTATTCATTGTCTAGTGTTGCACCAATGTGTCAAGTAGGAGCAATGCTTAATATTATAGGGCAGTGATTCTCAATCTTCCTAATGCTATAACCCTTTAATGTAGTTCCTCATGTTGTAGTGACTCCCAACTATAACATTTTTTCATTGCTGCTTTATAATTTTGCTACTGTTATGAATTTTAATGTAAATATCTGTGTTTTCCCTTGGTAGTAGGTGACTCCTGTGAGAGGGTCATTTAACACCCCCCCAAAGGGGTCTCAAACCACAGGTTGAGAGCCATTGCCATAGAGGGTCACAAGGCTAATAACACATGTCTGGTGCTGCCATGATAGAATGTATGATACAGTGTTTTGACTTGAAGATGTATATTAGTCGGGTTCTCCAGAAAATTAGACCAAATAGGATATGTACATAAACAGAAAGAAATGTATAATAACTTAAAGAATTGGTTCACTTCATAGGGAATGTCAAATCCAAAATCTGCAAGGTGGGCTTGTTAGCTGGAGAACCATGGAAGAGCCGTGGCTGCAGTTCAAGACCAAAACCTCTCAGGCTGAAGACACAGGAGGGAGGGAATCAGCACTGCAGATGAGGTCTGAAGGCTCTCTTCTCCCAGAATCCCTCTTGCTCAGGGAGATATGAAGGCTGTCTTCTCCCAGAATCCCTCTTGCTCAGGGACATCTGAAGGCTGTCTTCTCCCAGAATCCCTCTTGCTCAGGGAGATCTGAAGTCTGCCCTCTCCCAGAATCCATCTTGCTCAGGGAGGTCTAGATTTTGTTCTAGTTGAGCTTTGGGTGGATTGAAGAAGTCCATCTACACTTTGGAGGGCAATCTGTTCTTTTCAAAGTTGACTTATCTAAACACTAACCTCACCTAAATATATCACTGTAGAAACACCCAGAACAACCCAGACTGTAGCTCATAGGGACCTACGACTGGTTATGAATGCAGGAAAGAAACCAGCACAAGAAACTTCTGGGCTTTGTGGTTTATTTTTAAATTCATTTAAGACATTTAATTTACATGGTTATAACAGAAAGAGCAATGTGACTTGTGTATTTAGGTTCAGATTCCTTTGTCTCACAGCAATGAGTATGAACATTGTAAGTTCATTGTATTTGCACATCTGTATATGTAGCCACCATCACCAAATGCTCCCTACCTGCTGGGCATTGCACTGGGTGTCTCATGTGTCAAGCCTTCAGCATAGATGCTGCCACTCTTATTTCATTGAGGAGTAAGCAGGGTGAGAGTAATAGATTGTCTTTCTAAGGAAGTCAAGTAAAGTGGCGAAGTATGAAATAGCTCCATAGTACGAAACAGCTGGGAACTCAGTACTTTCTCTGCCTCAGCATTCCACAAGCATGCTCTGATTTATCACAGTGGGAAAATGATAAAACTTAAAATTAATTAACATGTTGCATAGACATTGAAATGTTTGAATAAAATGCTTCAATGGCTTGATAATGATGCGATAGTATTTTGTGTGAGCTGAGCGTGGGATCTATCTTAGCATTCTTATGTGGTTCTCATCTGATTAATATGAATGCCACAGCCAACATTTCTGAATGGCTGGGTATACTCTACATAAATGGTTGCAGTAAAAGGGCTGTCAAAAAAAAAAAAAAGCAAAATGATTTTCTCATGTTGGCAGAGCACATCTAATTTAGAGCTCCACACAGGCTGCCCAGATAACATCTTGCTGAAATTGTATTAAAGTCAGTGTTCTCTATCTGCCCCTTTGCACTGATTAGCACGGAGCATGTGACAGTTTCCAAGGAGCGGTATTGGAGTAGTCCTGTGATTTATTTGTTTCTTTCATCCATTTATGAAAGGAAACCAGAGCACTAACCATTTGGGGAAGGATTTACATAATAGAATTAAATGATCTCTGTGTTCTTATCCCAGCATGCAGATGCAATATAATATCCCAGATGTCTTTTATTCACTATTTCCCATCTACCTGGAAATCTCTAGGTGCGCATTAGGAAGGAGAGAGACATTTGATGGGTATGAGAAGTGAACCTATGGTTTACTGTGAATATGTTCTTGTATTAGCCACTAACTTCTACTGTTAAGTGGGCAGACACTAAAGTGACTGAAGCCTCACAGGTAGGCTTTGCTCTTTCTACATTGGTTGAGTCCTGATTCCCTACTGTGCTCATATGAAAACCCAATTATTCTAGGCAAGTCAGGCTAATACTATTGCCCTTTTCATGCCTAGGTTTCAGGGGGAAATGGGCTGGCTTCCAAGATGAAAGAAGTCCCCAAAAGGACTTTGGGTGGAGGACTTTTTATCCTTATAGAAGAACCTAGAGAAATAACATGTCCATCTTTTCTGACCTGACCCTGTCTTGTCTGAGTGGAGAAGATAGTCTGAGTTGTGCTTGTTGCCTACTGATCACACAGGAATAATTGCTGTTAGAGAGAACAGTTACTTTGTTTGTGACATGTAAATGAACCACTTGATTAAATTAACCCTGGAACTTTTTTGTTGTTTCCCAATGAGTGCCTCCATATTGATATGACTGACTCTTTTGAATTCCCCCCCCCTCAATGTCTGCATCCTTTTTTGAAGTCTATGTGGCTCATTTAGTTGTTGTTGTTGTTGTTTTTTCCTGCCCGTGACCTTCTCTTTGAATATTGGTGAGTCACATACAGTCTCTCATTGGAGTAGAAGCATGTGTTGTGGAGGATGTGTTGCATGAGAGTCAGACTCGTGCCTCACTGTGGCTCAAGCACTGGGGACTGTGTGTGGAATGCTAGACATATGTAGATTCCTTTATGGAGAAACCTCTGTCATCAGTTTCCCTTCTATCACATGTGTGCTCAGCACACACACACACACACACACACACACACACACACACACACACACACAAATTATAGGGAAGGAAAATACCCTCTGAGAATATAAATGCTTTGCTCAGTTAGAAATTATGACAGAGAAATTCACAATATGTGTTGAGAGGGAAGAATGTCAGAGGATCCTGGTTTTACTATAAAAATACAAGATGCTCTGAGTATTATTTTTATTGAAATAAAGACCATGATGAAGGGTCTGAGTTTTAGCTTTATGAATCAAACAAAATGATAAATACCACATCAGGCAACTTAACCTTATCATTCCAGTGAGATTTATCTAGGGTGGGAGAATGCATGATTTTTGTGGGTTGATTCATACTGAAATAAAAGGGTTGATCTGATAATACTGCTTGGGACTCCATTGTAGGTCCCATTTCTGCCAAGTTCATGCACAGAAACTTTAACCCTCTGGTGTGATGGTAGTTGAAGGTGAGACCTTTGGAAAGTAGTTAGACTCAGATGAGGCTAAGATGAGCTCTTTAAGTGAAGAGACCAAGGGGAAATTTATTTCCTTTCTTTACTACCATGTAAGAATGCAGGGATAAAGTGGTTGTCCATGCATTAGGAAGAAGGCTTCCACC
Organism: Peromyscus melanophrys; assembly: GCA_902168415.1. Lineage (NCBI taxonomy): Eukaryota > Metazoa > Chordata > Mammalia > Rodentia > Cricetidae > Peromyscus > Peromyscus melanophrys. The sequence goes on from CABHPR010137887.1 coordinate 18,303, forward strand.
ACAATCAAAAACCCCTGTGCCTTCCATATTAGACTCCCATGCATCAGGACTATGAGAAACAAATGTCTGTTGTTTAAGCCACTGTCTGTGATGGTCTACAGTAGTGGTTGAAGAAGAATAATACACATGCCCAGTTATTCTTCTCAGCTTACTGACACTATGAGAATTTCAATAGGGTATAACCAAGTAGAGAGTGATCAGGACCTGCATTATTATCACAAGTGGAGACTTTAGGAATGGAAAAGATGGATCCAACATTAAGCTTGCATTTTTCTTTTCTATTTAGGGAGCATTTTTTTTGTGGGAACAAGTTCTGTGGTTAGTGGTGAGTGAGCAGAGAATGGTCTCCTTTCTAAGGTTAGTATTTACTTTGCACATTTTTCATAGATGTTTGTTCTTTGTCTGACCTAGAAAGAGTTTAGTTGCTAGACAGTGAAAAGTGGTGATAGCTGCATGAATGCTTCCTGTACAAGAGGAAAATGGGTGAGGTATGCCATAACCTTATGAAATCCCACTGTGATTTGGTACTTAGCAGATACTTGAGATGTCAGAGTGTAATAACTCAGGTTATTCATTGAATTGGTGCTCTGTAGCATTTACTTCTGGAATTCAAAATGTATTCTCCAACTTGAATAGGACAGACTTGGATTTCATGTTTATCTTTTGAACTTTCTGAACTTGTCAACTTACAGAAGCAAAATTTACTATGCATGAAACTCATTGCTTCTCCTCGTGTGATTTAATTGCTAAGTGTCTCTTAGCCTTTAATTAAAAACTTAATGTGAACATTTAGTGTTTGCAGATGATGTATATGAGAAAGCACTCAATATATCCACTCTAAAATTTGTCTGTATTCCTTAAAGAACAGTTAAGAAATTTATTCATATAATATATTTCAAGATAAATGAAAGATAGAGGAAACCACATTTATGTTTCCACATTTAATATGTTTTGCAAATGCAAATGGAAAAGGTTTGGGTAAACATGGATATTGGTACAGTCTACCATTCTAGTTTAGAAAGTTACAGGTTGTTAAGGGAACTCCCCACCCAAGGAAAATTTTGGAAGTAGAAGCCAAATAAATCAAGATTTGGCCTTTGGTTCTGATTTTTAATGTTTGTAAAAGTTCTGAAAATGACTTAATTTCTTTGTTTTCGCATCTTTAAAGTAAAATTAGTAATGATACACAAGAGACCTTTGTACTGATTAGAAATGATCCAGCTGCCTTGGTATATGAAGTTATAACTAAGTAATTGAAAGTGGGTCATTTATAAGGAAAACAAATGTCCGTATTTCACAGTTCTAGGTCTGTATTAGTGATTTTCTGTGGCTCTGATAAGGTATCATGATCAGAAGTAGTTTGGAGGAGCAAAGGGTTGACTGTGCTTTATGGTCTCTGAAAGATAGAGTTATCATGACATGGTGGCAGAAACAGGAAGCTCTTTGATCACATTTCCATCCACATACAAGAAGAACCCCCCCCCCACACACACACACGAGAAAGATAGACAGAGACAGAAATAGAGACAGAAAGGAACAAACAGGATCTGAAGTTCGGCTATAAAACATCAAAGCTTGCTTCCAGTGATGTACTTCCTCCAACAAGCCTGCACCTCCTAAAGATTCCATAACCTTCCCAAATAAGGGCACCAACTAGGAAGCAAATACATGGACATAAGGAGGGCATTTCTCATTTAAACAACCACAAGTTCCATGAACACATGGGCAGCATCTGCTCAGTTCTGCTGAGGGCATCTTGACTGCATCCTAACACCCTGGTGAAGAAGTGAGGAGATGGAGAAGGGCCATGTTTATTCTTTTATAAACAGCATGCTGCTAAGGGAACTAATCCAGATCCACAAGATTGAAACTAACCCCACAAGTCAACATCACTGCAGTCGTGAGAGTGGAGCCTGTGGCTGTTTTCCACTAGGTGTCTCCTCTTGATGGGTCTATCATCTTCACGATGCAAAACTAGAAATTCAGCAGAAGGAGCTTTGAGGAAGACCCAAACTGGATCATTGAGGGTGCTCATTAGTGAAATGCTAGTATGTAAAGAGGAGCCACCTACTAACTGCCACATGGAGAAGGTGGTTGGTGTGTATCCCTATATGCCTGGAGCAGTCTCAGTTTACCTAATTATCCTTGTATAACTGCTACTCGCTCCCATTTTCATTCTCAAATCACGTGGAGTGAATGATAAATTATTTAGTCATTCTGTAATAAACCTTGTCTAGAAGTTAGAGTTTTATAGCAAAGCCTGCAGGAAGATAAACAGAGAAGGTTATGCTCCAAAGATCCTGTGGTATCAGAAATTTTTCACCAACACTGGCAATGTGCATGAGGAGTCATGTGCATATGCTTCAAAAGGAGGAGGTGTTGTGAGCCTAGCTGCGAACAGAAGTTTCTATCTGAGTTAGCATTGAAAGATGGATTTGGTGGTAGAAGGGGACAGGTATACAATGAAGCTACCAACAGCTGAGCTTTTGCCTCGTTCTGCTCTGGTTTATTTGGTCTTTAAACCTCTGTACTGACAAGTATGAAACCACCTGATCATTCCTACAAATTCAGCTAAATTGGATTCATGAGCTAATACAGTGTTATTATTAGGGACTGAATCACTCACTCTGACACCATTATCTGATGCATCTCAGAAACAAACATTTAGAAGATGTGCCAATTTTCTTGCTTGTACTTTGTGGGTGGGATACAAACATCACAAGGTCATACAGGGCACAAATTAGTACACAAGCTAGCTCTCATGCACATTGATAAGTATGGGAAGAGATCTAGGTGAATATTTACCTAGAGACAGTCCCAGGTGCAGGTTACTCATTCAGAGTATGGAGTATTGAAGGTAGGGATGCCTTATGTGCACACTGTGCATACATCCCTGAAGAAGTACAAAACCAAATCAGATTAGTTTTCCTCCAGTTGTTCTGAACCATGGCCTGCATCTGTAGTACTTGACAGCTCATAACAATAATACTGGAGTTCAGAGTTTCTGATTGGAGTGTTTAGAGTCAAAGCTGAGAAGACTGGCACTATAAGGCTATTAGGCAGGTTCAGGTGATGCTGATCACATTGTCTGTCCACACTTTGAGAGTTAGTTTTTTTTTTTTTCAGGTAATGGTAGTATTTATTGCTCTGTTCCACATCTGGAACCATACTTGATCATACCTCTCCCCTTTTCTTGGGAGGTGTGTGTGTGTGTGTGTGTGTGTGTGTGTGTGTGTGTGTGTGTGTATGTGTGTATGTGTGTGTCTGTGAATGTGTGTGTATGTATGTATATATATGGTGTATGTATATTCTGATCTTTTTTATTTAAATTTTTTCTTATATATTTTGATCATTTCCTCCTCCCCAAACTCTTTGTAGAAACTTCCCATATCCCCACCCACCCAAGTTTATATTCTTTCACTTTCTCACACTATCTTCCAAAAAAAGAAAAACACAAAAATGAAAATCAAAACAAACAAGCAAAAGACCAATAAGACAAAAAATGCCAAAACAAAACAAAACAAAACAAACAAAAATCCATGAAGTTCATTTTGTGTTAGCCGACCACCCCTGGGCATGGGGCTTTACCTGAAGCATCACTTCTTTAGACTATGCCCCTCTTGACTTCCTACACTCACTACTATAATTCAGTACATTTTAATCATTTCTTACTTTCACTATGACTGTGAGTCCCTACTTTGTGCCATTACTTCCTGTCCCAACTATTGCTAATGTGATTTTTCTAAAATAAAAACTTGACTAAAATCACTTAATCCCTTAAAATGTTTCATCGTCTTCTTGTTTGAGTCAAGTTGAAACTAAATGAACAGTTATGGTTCCTGTTACCACACCAGCCCTATCTCTCACTCTTCACCTAGGCTGGGATGCATGAAACCTGCCATCAGAAGAACTCACATTCTTCCAGACAGCAGTACTCTCACTACTATGGCTGCAAAGCAGTGAGGAACACAGTCTTCCAGAGTTCATATTCACACTTATCCCAGCACATCTGTCCTCTGAGACTGGGAAATTTATTTTACCCTTTGCTATTTCCTTATCTGTAAAGCAGAAGTGACAGCATAGATTTTACATCCTAAGAATATCAAAATGTAAGAATTTACAGTGTGCACTCTGATGACAGGCACAGCAAGTAGTAGACATTTAAATGTCAGTTGCTGTTGGACAATTTCTTTAAAGGAATTTCTCAACTATCTATGAATACCAGTTTAGACAACATTTCCTTTCAGGAGACAGTTTTTTATGCTTTACATCAGATCTTTGTTTGATAACTTATGATATTTACTTTGTGTTTCTGTATCATGACACCAGGGTTGTCTTCATCTATTTATTTTATTGCCTTCATTCATTGACAATATTGGTATTCTGGGAGCCTGGCTGCAGTTCTCTAAAGTGTTGACTGGATAAATACTTTATTGAAAAACCAATTGGTAGACCTGAGGCACTGGGTCACCTGTCCTTTAGAAAGTGAATATGTGTCATTGTGAAACAAAAAAAGACAAAATGACTGGAAACCAGAGCTTATTGGGGAAGTTCTTCGGCAGTAGACTCATTCTTTTTGTTTTTCTACAACCACAGGTTGACCATCACAAAATTTATCACTTTTTTTCTTCAAAAATTGAACAAAGGAAAGACACATAGAACCAGAAGTAATTGATGGTTTCTGCCATTGATTGAAATAATTTTAAAAGAGTTTTGAGATTTTCTTAGAGAATTCATGTAGTATAATGCTGAAAACCAAATATGTAGCTTGATAACATCCATGTAACCAAGACCATGTACACTAAGATCAAAATTAAAACATTTCTCCTACTTCAGAAATTGTCCTATCTTGACCAGTGTAGTCTGTCTTTATGAAAGGTACATTAGGCCTCTCCAGAGGAAAAAAACAATAGAGCTAGCATTATATGTCACTTATAAATACGTAACACACAGTCAGAGGGTATAATTAGATTGGCTCATAAGCAAAGAGTTCCACAATAACTTATAGTATACAAATCCAGGAAAGCATTAGCTGCCAGTCCAAGAAGCAGAAAGCGTCAGGACAAGAGAGCAGTAGTAGAGATCCAGAGTAAAGCTAAGGGCCTGAGAACTCCTTAGGGAATTGCTCATTCAAGGCCAAGTAAAAATGCTGAGTCTGGTGCCTGATGTCCTTGGGCAATAACAGCAACAAAAACTTACCAGCTAAAGAAGTTGAACACACCCCTTCTCCCATGTTTATATTTCCTCTGAGTTCCCATATTTGGATGGAACAGTCCATATTCAGAATGGGACTTACCTGTAGATGTAACCAACTGCCTTATTAAATAAGAGACACAGAGCCAATGTAAAGATGAAAGCCAAAGAGGTCAGAGCTAAGAGTCTTACCCGCTTTCTGCCAGCTAGCCTCTCCCGCCAAGAGACCTCTCCGAAAAGGAACTACTCCCTGTGCGTTCGCCTTTAAAATAAGAGTTCTGTTCTTCCTTCTCATTGGTTGTAAACCCAACTACGTGACTGCCTCGTCACTGCCTCTCTATACAGACCTCCAAGTCTTCTATGGTTGGTATTGAGATTAAGGGCGTGTGTCTCCAATGCTGGCTGTATCTTTGAACACACAGAGATCTACCTAGCTCTGCCTGCCGAGTGCTAGGATTAAAGGCGTGCACCACCACCGCCCTGGCTTTCGCTATGACTTGCTGATAGCTCTGACCCCTAGGCAACTTTATTTATTAACATACAAATAAAATCACATTTCAGTACAAATAGAATACCACTATATTTCCCCCTTTCTAATTTAATAAAAAGAGAAAAAAAGGAAAGTTGTAACTAATATAAGAAAAACTATATACAAAAGTACAATAACTATATACAATATATACAAGTGATGAATACCTAAACAATGTCTAGTCCATTTGTATTTGACAAATTCAGAGAAAATAATTCCATTATCTATCCTATTTTGGTAAGTCCAAAATGTACTTAATTCCTTTCTATCCTAACTAATCTTCAACTATAATTAATTAATCTTTAAATATAACTAACTAATCTTCAACTCTAACTAACTAATCTTCAACTCCCTCAGAGACCCAAGAAGGAAATAATACCTAACAAAAATAAAAACAGGAAGTGCATGCAAGCAGCTTCCAAAAAATTGTGAGTTGACAGAAACAGCCAGCTGCCTGGACAGTCACCTGAGGTTTCTCCGCAGTGTTGGGGCATCATCTTCAGCCTATAGGCTTAGCGTATCTGACAGACTCATTTGTGAAGTAGGACGTACACAAGGTCAACAGTTCAACCTCACCTTGGGTGAGAGCAGTCCATGTACCAGAAATACCTGAATTCCACTAGTGTCATGTCCTGATTCAGGATTTTAAATTCTGGAAATTGTTGATGGTTTTTTAATTCAGCTGTCCATTCTTCTTGACCGTGTATGTGTGGCTTCATCTCAGCATCCCGTTCTTCTCCACATCCCTCTATTAAATGCCAGTCTGCTATTGAGAGGCGTGAGCTTAGTTATTCTTCAAGAATAACTGTTTCAGCTGCTGTTCCATTGCACATCAGAAGCCATCGGCTCACTGCCTGTTCAGCTGCCTTCGAAGAAAAGGGCACTGTACCTTTTCCGGATTGCAAAGGCCACTTCAGGGATGGTGCCATATTGTCCTGGCCTCAGAGGATGCCTTTTGATAAAGCCATAACCACATTTGTTTTGGCAAGAATCATTAGTCCTTTGTTTCGTGTCCTGTCTGTCCATTTTGTCCTGTTGTCAGCAGTAGATTCGAGGATACTTTGTTGTCCAGTGGCTAACTTTTGCCACAATGAAAGTTAACTCCATATGCAGTTTCTTCAATGCCCATATTCTCTCTGAAGTAGATTGGTACTGCCAGGAGCCGACATGTCTCATAGTCATAACAAAAAAGAAAAATTTTCCTAAGTTATTAAAACATTTTAAATGCCATTTTCTGTAGATCTCTGAAGGGTTTGAAGATGACCTGTCTATCTAAAATATCTCTGCTCAATCTAGAAAACATACTTAATATGACTACAAGTTCTATTGTAATGTCTAACTACTAACTTTCATTTCTTTATATCCTAATAGTTGGTAATAATAACATTCAAGAATCAGCAATTTGCATTATTTTGTTAAATGAACGGTATAAGTACAAATAGAAATATACGTATAGCATTTTCTAACAATATCAATTTCAATATTTATAATTTGTATATAATATAAAACAATCCAATCCAATGTAAAGTATTTAAAACTAGTAATTGTCTTTTTCTTTTTTTTTTTTTTTTTTTTTTTTTTAAAAGATGAACCTTAAATCTAACCTCCTTTGCTTAGCCCTTTTCCTAACCCTTGATAACCAGTTGTAACCAACCCCTCTAAACAATGAAAATTATCCCAGACCCAAAACCCATTAAAAGACCAAAAAACCACCCGTCCCAAACCACCTCTTTGGGAATGTGGGCGTCGTATTCTTAAAATTGCTTCCTGCTGGGTATGGGCGAAGGTATCTTTGTTCTGAAAAGAAAAATTTTAGGTTAATTGTCAAATTCTAGGAAAAGTAACTACATCCTTCATTATCCAGTCTGTGTATAATACCAAAGTTCAGGATTTATGTCAAGTCCTTATTCAAGTAGTCTTTGAGACTGGATCATCTCAGTCAGCCCTCTCAAAATTGTTCTGAGCACTTTGTAGTTCAAAGCTGATCTGTAGATGATGTTTGTCAGCTTAGTGATGTTATTATTGTCCACGTGGAATTGTTGTTGTTGTGGGGCCCCATCTTCTTCCTGGAGACTTCAGTTGATGTTAGGCCTGGCCGTTATTTCCTGCAGAAAACTGATAAGAGACTCGAACACAAAGACATATATGCAGCTAATTGAAACCTTTTTTCTATAATTAGTTAGTACTCTATATGACCATTCATATCTTAACAAAGTTTAAAATGTATATATCTATATATATATTAGTCTTGTAAATTTTGATATAAAATTCATACTTTAAGAACAGTTTAAAGAATCAGAATAGAATCAAAGAGTTGAGATTAGTAATAGAATAGTCCCTTAATTAATTTGGTTTTTTATTTTTTCTGTCCCATAGCAGAAGATGGCTCTTCTTCTGGCATGATACAGGGAGTTTGCATTTTCCTTTTAACAACATGCTTGAGTTTAAAGAAGGAGAGAGCCATTCTCCAACTCTAAAGTCAGCTTTAAATTTTAATTGAACTGGGACTATTAGAAGATCAATAGTGTTAAATTTTTAGAGAAGAGCAGAAACAAACATTTAGGAAGACTTATAAAATTTTTTAGATGATATACCAATAGGCCATTTTACTCTGTTTCCTGGGATAGATGGTTTGTCCCTTTTCTTCAGGTGTCTCATTTGTCCAGTGTTCTTCAGATTCCTTAACCTTCATTCTCCTAAAAGACAAAAACAAAAAACTTTCCCCAAGACTAATTTTGGGGATGTTCCTTTTGGCAAGTTATTATCTGATTAAATGAAAAAGCATGTGTTAATGGTATAAGTTAGTTTAAATTGGATGTTCATGCTGGTTGATGAACTATCACCTCCTCTAATTAAGAGATCTCTCTTGTTCAAATCGAACCTTTATCAATTTTGATGGTACCCACAGCTTATCTTCTCCTGTAGAAACAAAAGCAAAACCTCGTCCCCAACGTAACGCATACCCTGGTTTCCATTCTGAGGTCAGCACATCCTTAAAGTATATAGGTTGATTTAATTCTGTAGTTTTTTCTATTATCCAATGTCTCTCCGCAGCTGTTGTTCCTTTCTCATTGGCATTGAGAAAATTCAAAGTTAATAGAGCATTATGCAGTCTATTTCTGGGGGTTTTTGTTACCCCTTTCTGTTTATTTAGCATATCCTTTAGAGTTCTGTTTGATCTTTCTATAACTGCTTGACCTGTAGGATTATGTGGTATACCTGTAATATGCTTTATATCGTAATAAGCAAAAAACTGCTTCATTTTAACAGAGACATATGATGGAGCGTTGTCAGTTTTGATTTGTGCAGGTATACCCATGATGGCCATAACTTCTAACAAATGAGTGATTACAGAATCAGCTTTTTCAGAACTCAAAGCAGTTGCCCATTGAAATCCTGAATAAGTATCGATTGTATGGTGTACATATTTCAATTTTCCAAATTCTGCAAAGTGAAACAC
>CABHPR010137888.1:0-12240 GCA_902168415.1 Peromyscus melanophrys
TGCGGCTGCTGCAGTTCCTGGCAGCCGCCACCGAGACCCCGGTGCTGAGCGTCCTGCGGAGGGAGGCGCGTGCGCCCCTCGGAGCCCCGGTACGCGGCGGGCGGGCGGGCGCGGGGGACCCTGGGGCGCGGGGATGGGAAGCAACCGGGAGCCCCACACTTCTCCAGCCAGGTGATGGAGAGGACCCCTGTTCCAGCCCTTCCCTCGCAAGCACGCCTTGGCTAGGAGGGAGCGCCACTCTCCCCTCCCTGGGCTTAGCCAGTGTGGGAAATCCTCCCAGAAGTCCATCTTTCCCTCCCAGGGGCCCTACAGGCCAGGAACTCCCTACCCACAGCTCTCTGGTGGCCTCCAGCCCCAGGGCAGCACTGGTCACCCCCACTTCCATGTGACCCATCCTCCCTATGTCTTTTATTATTATTTTTTAATTACTTAATGTTTTGAGACAGCCTCTCACTGTGTAGACCAGGCTACCCCTGAACTTACAGAAATCCGCCTGCCTCTGCCTCCCGACCGCGGGGATTCAAGGCGTGCGCCACCACCACACCTGACTAGGTTGTTTCTTCAGATAAGGTCTCATGTATCTGTAGCTGGCTCTGGGCAAGCTGGTCTCACTCTGGACCAAGGCAGGCCAACGGAAGGCCCACCAGGGCTAGGGACCCTGGGACATGGGAGACCTGAGGTCTTCCTCACTAACCTGTCATGAAGTTTCATCCAGGGAGACCCCAGCCCCAGGGGAGGGTCAGTGACCCATGTCCCTGGGTTCCCTGTACCCCCCAAGGACCCTTGGTCTAGTGGGAGCTCAGGACTCGAGCTCAAGCTGCCCCTGCTCTGGAATCTGCACCCACCTGTGCTTCCAGCCTCTGAGCCAGCCCTGGCTCCCCTGGGGTCGGCCTGGCCTCCCTACAGAGAGCGAGCGGTATCCTTCTATGTTCCTCAGCAACGCGCCCCTGCTCGGCAGCACCCAGTGGTTTTTCGGTGTCTGCCAGGGCTGCCGTGTATTCCAAATGTGCAACACAAACCCCTAAGAACTTTCTGAATGTACCAAGGGACTCCTGAGCGGGTGGGGTGGGACTAGGTCAGGACTGAAATGGGAAGAGACAGAGACAGAGACAGAGAGAGCAGAAACCCAAGTGGGGAGAACTCAGGAGAGGTGCAAGGTTCTCCCTGGTCTATGGAGAAGGGAGAACAGAGCTGGGTCTTGAAGGATGTAAAGGAGTTGATCGACATAGAGAGGGAAGGGTATTGTAGCTGGTCAAAAGCTACATGTAAATAAAATAAAACAAGGGCGGGCTGGGGACAGGGTTCGTTTGGTAAAACGTCCGCAGTCCTGGGTTCCACCTCAGCGTGGCATACACTGGCAGCAGCAGTGCATGCTTGTCATTGCAGGATGACATCCCAGAGGCAGGAGGGTCATGGGTCCATGCTTGTCATCGCAGGATGACATCCCAGAGGCAGGAGGGTCATGGGTCCACGCTTGTCCTTAATTTCATAGCAAGTTCAAGATCAGCCTAAGGGGCGGCAGAGCAGTACCGGGGAGCCACCGAAGGAGGCAGGGTGACGTCCAGCTCTCAGACACCTTGACAGAGTGGGGCGGGTGGAGACGGTGCTGTGGACACAAGGGTCACCAGCCCTGACTGGAACCACCTCTTCCCAGACTCCGTTCCATCTGCAGCTGGACTGGGCCAGTCCCCTGGAGACCATCCTGGATGTGCTGGTGTCCCTGTTACGGGCACACGCCTGGCAGGACATTGCTCTAGTACTTTGTCGTGTCCGGGACCCTGGTGGCCTCGTGACACTCTGGACTAGTCGTGCTGGTCAGGCCCCAAAGTTCGTGCTGGACCTGAGCCGCCTGGACGGCGGGAATGACAGCCTTCGGGCTGGACTGGCCCTGCTGGGGGCCCTGGAGGGAGGGGAGAGTCTGGTGTCCGCAGCCATCCTCCTCGGCTGCAGTGCTGCCCGCGCACATGAGGTCCTCGAGGCTGCGCCACCGGGTCCCCAGTGGTTACTGGGCACACCATTGCCTGCTGAGGCACTACCCACAGATGGCCTGCCACCTGGGGTATTGGCCCTGGGAGAAATCAAACGACCCTCACTGGAAGCTGCCGTCCACGACACGGTGGAGCTTGTGGCTCGAGCACTCGGCAGCATGGCCCTTGCACACCCAGAGCGTGCCTTGATTCCAGCTGCGGCCGGCTGTGAGGACCTGAAACCAGTTGGATCCGAGTCGTCCGGGCACACCTTGGCTCGGTGAGTAGGATCCAGCTTAGGGGAAAGAGGCCAGGCCCACAGCCTGGCATTGCCCCCTGTGTCAGGGGGTGGATCCTCAGGACTAGAGCTCCCGTGGATTCCAGGCGGGTGCTAGTTGAGCGAGAGGCGGGTCTCTCAGATTTATGACAATCCCTACCCTTTATATTCCCCAGATTTCTGGGCAACACCTCCTTCCAGGGCCGCACAGGGGCTGTGTGGGTGACAAGCTCCTCTCAGGTGCACGTGTCTCGGCATTTCAAGGTGTGGAGCTTGCGCCGTGACCCACTGGGCGCCCCAGCCTGGGCAACGGTGGGCAGCTGGCAGGATGGACATCTGGACTTCGAGCCGGGGGCAGCAGCTGTCCGTGTCCCATCTCCATCCGGCACCCAGGTGCGGCCGAAGCTGCGGGTGGTAACTCTGGTGGAGCACCCGTTTGTTTTCACCAGGGAATCCGATGAGGATGGGCAGTGCCCGGCTGGGCAGCTGTGTCTAGACCCGGGCACCAATGATTCGGCCAGGCTGGACGCGCTGTTCGCAGCGCTGGCCAATGGCTCAGTACCCCGCTCACTACGGAGATGTTGTTACGGCTACTGCATTGACCTGCTGGAACGGCTGGCCGAGGACCTGGCCTTCGATTTTGAGCTCTATATTGTGGGGGATGGCAAATACGGGGCCCTGCGTGATGGACGCTGGACAGGCCTGGTGGGCGACCTGCTGGCTGGCCGGGCACACATGGCTGTGACCAGCTTCAGTATCAATTCGGCTCGCTCCCAGGTGGTGGACTTCACCAGCCCGTTCTTCTCCACCAGCCTGGGCATCATGGTGCGCACACGAGACACGGCCTCGCCCATCGGGGCCTTCATGTGGCCGCTGCACTGGTCCATGTGGGTGGGCGTTTTTGCTGCCCTGCATCTCACAGCGCTCTTCCTCACCCTGTACGAATGGCGAAGCCCCTATGGGCTCACGCCACGCGGCCGCAACCGCGGCACCGTCTTCTCCTACTCCTCCGCACTCAACCTCTGCTATGCCATCCTCTTCGGACGCACGGTCTCCAGCAAGACACCCAAATGCCCTACCGGACGCTTCCTCATGAACCTCTGGGCAATCTTCTGCCTGCTGGTGCTGTCCAGCTACACGGCCAACCTGGCTGCCGTCATGGTTGGGGACAAGACCTTTGAGGAGCTGTCTGGGATCCATGACCCCAAGGTGGGGGCTGGGAAAGCTGAGGGGCTAAGGGCTGTGGTCAGGGTGGGATGGGCACTGCGTTCAGCAGGAACTGTGGGTGACTATCTCCGGCACACGCCCTTCTCCAGAGACTCAGTTGCAGTGCTGGAAATGGAATCCATGTCCTTGTTCCAGGCGGGGCTCCACCCCGACCACGCCCCCAGCCCCTCACTGGGGGATTCTAGGCGGGGCTCCACCCTGACCACGCCCCCGTCCCCCTCACTGGGGATTCTGGGCGGGGCTCCACCCTGACCACGCCCCCAGCCCCTCACTGGGGATTCTAGGCGGGGCTCCACCCTGACCACGCCCCCAGCCCCTCACTGGGGATTCTAGGCGGGGCTCCACCCTGACCACGCCCCCAGCCCCTCACTGGGGATTCTAGGCGGGGCTCCACCCCTGACGAGGCCTCCATTCTTTTTTTTTTTTTGGTTTTTCGAGACAGGGTTTCCCTGTGTAGCTTTGCGCCTTTCCTGGAGCTCACTTGGTAGCCCAGGCTGGCCTCGAACTCACAGAGATCCGCCTGGCTCTGCCTCCCGAGTGCTGGGATTAAAGGCGTGCGCCACCGCTGCTCGGCGAGGCCTCCATTCTTAAGCATCAGTTCTTCACAATAACTGCCTCCCGCTGCAGGGGTGACAGGCGTGCTGAAGCACGTCTGGCTTTATTTTTACCTTTCATGTTTTGGAGTTCATGGTATGTCTCACAGCCCCTTCCCTCTTTGGAATCCAGCTGGTCGTGTCCTGCTGACCACCCCCCTCCACACACCCAGCCTTGGCTACCCCTGCAACTAGGTGCTGCCCAAGGCTCCAGCCACCAAAGTGGTTGATGGCCGTGGCCAGGTGAGGGCTGGGGAGTGGGGGCGAGAGCAGGGAGAAATGGCGTGCCTCTGGGGTTCAAAAGTGGAGCATTTGCGGAGCTGATGGTACTGAATCTGAGCTCAGTGAGAAGTCCCCGGTCTAGTAGGCCCTGGTGGGGACCCAGGCTGCCTGCTGAGCACCCCTCCTCCCCCTCCCCTCCTCCTCCTCCGCAGCTGCACCACCCTTCCCAAGGATTCCGCTTTGGCACTGTGTGGGAGAGCAGCGCAGAGGCCTACATCAAGGCGAGCTTCCCGGAGATGCACGCACACATGCGGCGCCACAGCGCACCCACCACTCCACACGGAGTGGCCATGCTCACGTGAGTGACTCTGTGGGGCACTGTGTGGCGGTGGAGGGCTGCCTGCCACTCAGGGCCTGCTGACCTCACACCATCCTGCCCCACAGGAGTGACCCACCCAAGCTCAACGCCTTCATCATGGACAAGTCGCTACTGGATTACGAGGTATCCATTGATGCGGATTGCAAGCTGCTCACCGTGGGCAAACCCTTCGCCATCGAGGGTGAGTGCGTAGTGGGGTTCCGGGGACCCCAGCTGTGGATGCACGCAGCTCTCGTGGAGCCACCTCCCACCCGGTTCAACCTCTCCAGGCTACGGCATAGGGCTGCCCCAGAACTCGCCGCTCACCTCCAACCTGTCGGAGTTCATCAGCCGCTACAAGTCCTCAGGCTTCATTGACCTGCTCCATGACAAGTGGTACAAGATGGTGCCTTGCGGGAAGCGGGTGTTCGCCGTGACGGAGGTGGGCAGGCGCCGAGACACAGGGTGGGGAGCTCTGGCTACGCTTGCGTGCATCCCTGCTCACCCTACACAGCCCCAGCACCCCTTCCTTCGAGAGATCTCCCTGCCCAGCTGCCCCGCCCCGGGGTCCACATCCCGACGCCATGTGGGGACCTTGTTGCCGTCCGCAGACGCTGCAGATGGGGGTCTACCACTTCTCGGGGCTGTTCGTGCTGCTGTGCCTCGGGCTGGGCAGCGCACTCCTCAGCTCTCTGGGCGAGCACGTCTTCTACCGCCTGGTGCTGCCGCGCATCCGCAGGGGCAACAAGCTGCAGTACTGGCTCCACACGAGCCAGGTGAGGTGGCAGGAGCAGAGGAGGGCGGGGCGGCGCAGATGGGCACCCAGGCGCCCACTGACACACTTGTCTGTCCCTAGAAGATCCACCGAGCCCTCAACACTGGGACGCCAGAGGGGCAACAGGAGAGGGCGGAGCAGGAGCGCAGGTGAGCACGAGGCGGGGGCGGGGTCCCGGGGGGCGGCCAGGCAGGCTGTACCGGCCACCGCCTCCTCCTCTCCGTCCTAGCGGCCCCGGCCCCGAGGAGCAGCCGCGTGCGGCCGAGGGAGCAGCGCGCTGGAGGCGGGTGCGCAGGGCGGTGGAACGGGAGCGGCGCGTGCGCTTCCTGCTGGAAACCGGGGAGGCCGGCGCGGACCGCCCGAGGCTCTGCTCCAACGGGCCCGGGCCGCAAGCCGAGCTGCGCGAGCTGGAGCTGCGGATCGAGGCGACGCGGGAGCGGCTGCGCAGCGCACTGCTGCGGCGAGGGGAGCTGCGGGCCCGGCTGGGGGACGGCGCCCGGCTCCGGCCACTGCGCCTGCTGCAGGTGCCACCCGCAGAAAGCTGAGGGACCACACGGCCGCACTGTCCACGACAGTTTATTCTATATACAAACACGACTCTGTACACTGCAATTAAATAGCGTAGAACGTGCGCCCCGCGTCCTGAGCCGCCACCTGCGAGTCCGGGCCTGGGCGCTGGCCCCGCGCGGGCGCCGTGTGGAAGGCACTGGGGAGCACCAGGCGGCCAGCGGCCACGCGCCCGCCGCACCTCGCTGCCCTGTCCCGGCCGCGTCCAGATCCTTCGCCGCCAGCCCCTCTCCCTGCAGACCACAAGCGCTCTCGGGCTCCGGCCGCGGCCCCGCCGGGAGCCGGTCACGGCGTCGCTTTCAGGACCCGGCAGGCGCGGGCGCATCCTCCGGAGGGACCCCGGGGTCGGGGCGCGCGCTGTCCGCGGTGCTGGGGGCCGCCGGCCGCCGCTCCAGCAGGGAGGCGCTCAGCCCCGACAGGAAGGAGGCGTCCGAGATGATGGCGGCCGTCTCGGCCACCCAGCCTAGGTCGCTGCCCGACACCGAGGCCGCGGCGCCCAGCGAGCCGGGCCCAGGTGCCCCGCCGGCGGGTGCGGAGCTGGAGCCGGGGCCGAGCGCGAGCTGAGGGCTGGGATCGGGGGCGGCCGGGGAGCCGGAGTTGTTGTTGAGGTCGTCGGGCAGCGCCGTGGGCGTCCCGGGGCCCAGCTGCGGCATCTGCAGCAACATCTCCTGGATGCGGATCTGCTGCAGGATGGCCGGCAACTCGTAGTGGTGGAAGAAGTAGATCATGGAATGCTGTGGGGTCAGGGAGCAGGCCGTGAGGACCGCCGCCCGCCCGCCCGCCCGCCCGCCCGCCCGCAGGGAGCCACCAGTCTGGGACTGCGGGAGGGCGGCCGTCCTCACCTGGATGAAGAGCCAGGAGGTGACCAGGGCCAGGCTGCTGTACTGCCCGTTGAAGCGGTAGTGGTAGGCGTAGAAGGCGAAGTGGTACAGGTAGAAGAACCTGCGGGGGCGGGGGAGAGAGAAGCTGCCCTGCCAGACAGGCCCCGCCCCGCCCCTCCGGGTCCCTCGACCCCGCCCCTCCGGGTCCCCCGACCCCGCCCCTCCGGGTCCCCGACCCCGCCCCTCCGGGTCCCCGACCCCGCCCCTCCGGGTCCCCCGACCCCGCCCCCGCCCCTCCGGGTCCCCGACCCAGCCCCCGCGCACCTCAGCCAGTGCCGCTTGCTGGTGTTGGTGTGGCAGCAGATGGCGTCGTACTGGTCGGCCAGCCACACGATGAGGATGATGTAGAAGGCCGTGGTGGTGTCGTTGAAGAACTCAGACATGATGGCCTCCATCCCTGCGGGGACACGCGGCGGGGTTGGCGCGGGCGGGGCGGGGCGGGGGCGGGGGCGCGGCGGGGGTCCTCACCGACGAGGGCCAGGATGACGGTCAGCAGGGGCGCTGCGGGGAAGGCGATGGCCATGTTCATCTCCAGCATCTGCAGCAGGTCCACTGCGGGCACAGGGCGGCCGCCCGTGAGGGCCTGGGGAGAGCCCACCCCACCCCCGGCCGGCCGGGACTCACCGATGAAGACGAAGATCTGGTGGTGTGAGTAGCGCAGCAGCATGGACACACTGAGGGTCTGCGGGCGGGCGGCGGGGCAGGGTCAGGGGAGCCCGGGGCGACCCCAGCCCACAGTGCTCCCCGGGGCCAGCCACTCCCTCACTCACAAAGATGACCATGATGACGAAGGCCGCCAGGTAGGATGTGCGCGCCATCCACATGCTGACGAAGCGGTAGTGCTCCCCGGACACCACATTCCTCAGGAAGCCTGCGGGAGGCGGCGGCTGTGAGCGGCGGGCGCCCGCCCCCTCCCCTCCCGCCCTCCTCCCCTCCGGGAGCCCCACCCTTGTTCTCCTCATTCTCGGCCAGGCCCTTCACACTGGACATGAGGATGTCATCGTAGCCCAGGAACTCGTCCAGCAACAGGCGGCTAAAGCGGTCCCCGAAGCACTGGTCCCGCGTGGGGTCTGTGAGTACATGGGGGTCGGTATTGGTCACGGGGGCCAGGGAGCCCCCGCAGCTGGGCGGTCCCTGGCCTAGCCGCAGCCCGCCAGGATGCCCAGGGCCTCACCTAGGGTGACCACCATGACGGGGATGCTCAGGCGCTGGCGCGTGGCCTGCGATAGCCGCAGGAAGCCGTATTCCAGAGAGTACTCCACAATGTACTCATCCTGCGGCCACACTGCAGACAGGGACACGGGGGTCAGCTGGCCCCACCCTCTGCACGGCCGCCACCCTCCCTGCCTGGGACCACACACCTTTTGCTGGCGTCTCGGGGAAAGGGAAGTCCTGGCTGTCGTTCAGGGCATCTGTGCCACCTGGTGGCTTGAACACCTTGGGCTCGATGTCCAGCTCAAACTGCAGGCACAGGGACCAAGCTATCAGGGAGCCTGCAGGGGCAGTCCCCAGCGCCCACTGGGTGGGTGCCCCACCCGCTCACCTTGATGGAGCTATTGGTGAACATCTCCACAGTCAGCTCCTCCTCCTCCTCCAGCTCCAGGCCCCCTGGCTCCAGCTCCAGGCCGCTGAGGCCCCCCTCACAGAACTGCAGGACCACGGGTGCCCGGCTTGAGTTGTGGCGCACCTCCACCCTCAGCACGCCCTCCCGCGGCCATCGGTCTCGAACATGCTCCAAGCAGTTGATGGGCGACCGGGAGAAGACAATGTGTATATAGGCCAGCACGAAAAGCACAAACAGGGCCTGGGTGTGGGGAGAGGGCAGTCAGC
The DNA here is from genome assembly GCA_902168415.1 of Peromyscus melanophrys. Classification (NCBI taxonomy): domain Eukaryota; kingdom Metazoa; phylum Chordata; class Mammalia; order Rodentia; family Cricetidae; genus Peromyscus; species Peromyscus melanophrys. The sequence continues at coordinate 8,698 of CABHPR010137888.1, forward strand.
AGGGCAGAGGGACACCCATCCTCTTCCAGACAGGGTGGCCCTGGCTGCCTGTGCCTGCTTGGGGCCCAGCTGGCCCAGGTCTTCACTGCAAGGGTTCTCTGTACCCCGTCCAGCAGTTTCATGGACTCAAAGCTGCCTTTGGGGACCCCAACCCTACTGCTGCTAACTGACAGAGCCCTGATCTCACTGCCTAAGAACAGCCACAGTCCCCAGCAAGGCACCCTCTGCCCTGTTCCAGGGACCTGCCCTGGTGGGGCCCAGGCACCTCAGCAGGACCGGGCTGCCCCGCCTGGGAAATGTAGCTTCACCTGGAAAGGGATAATGGCCACTCTTGCTGGTAACCCTGCACCCAGGAAACCCTGGGCCATGCTAGGGACTGGGGTAGCTCTTGGCATGGAATGGGTGGAAGGCAAGAAACTCTGCTTAACACCCTCAGGGCCCAGGATGCCCTGCTGAGACCAACCCAGCCCCAGATGTTCAAGTACAGCTTAAGAAAGGAAAAAACAGGGCTGGAGAGATGGCTCAGTGGTGAAGAGCACCGACTGCTCTTCCAGAGGTCCTGAGGTCAATTCCCAGCACCCACATGGTGGCTCACAACCATCTGTAATGAGATCTGGTGCCCTCTTCTGGCCTGCAGGGACACATGCAGGCAGAACACTGTATATGTGATAAATAAATAAATAAATAAATAAATAAATAAATAAATAAATAAATCTTTAAAGAAAGGAAAAAACAAAAATGTATGGGCCATTGAGATGTCTCAGTTGGTACAGGTGCTTGCCACTAAGCCCAGAAACCCGAGTTCGATCCCCAGGACATACACACAAGGCAGAAGGAGCGATCTGGCACCTGCAAGCTGTTCTCTGACCTCCACATGCACACTGCGGGATGCATGCTCCCACATCCATATGTATTCACACACAGTAAACAAATAAAATACAATTTTTGTTGTTGTTTTTTGTTTTCTGAGGCAGGGTAGCCCTGGTTGGCCTAGAACTCGTTCTGGAGACCAAGCTGGCCTAGAACTCAGAGATCTGCCTGCCTCTGCTTCCCAAGTGCTGGGATTAAAGGTGTGCGCCACCACCGCCTGGCTACTAACTTTTTAAAAGTCACAGATTACTTAGTATTACTTATTAACCTCAAATACCCCTATGCTGGATCAGTCATTCAAGAGGTCCCAGCCTCCCCCTTCTCTACTGTGTGGGTGACTGTGGGCTGTGACCCCTTGCAGGGAGGGGTTGAACAACCCTTTCACAAGGGTCACCTAAGACCACTGGAAAATGCGATATTTCTCCATTACAATTCATAACAGTAGCAAAATTACAGTTATGAAGTCACAACAAAACATGAAGTTACCACATGAAGAACTGTATTACAGGGTCGCAGTATCAGGAAGGTTGAGAACCACTACACTAACCCATATCAGATGGACGTTAGGGATGTCCTCAACACCTGCAAACCCCAGGATGTCCTCCATGTGCCATGCACTCTGTGGGCCTATCCGGGTAACCCCTCCTCTATGGCCCCTACTAACACCTTAGCTTTCCACCACATCCCTGCTGGCCAGTACAGACCCGTCTGTTACAGATCCGTGAGAACCAGGACCCTGGCCCGATAAGGTAGTATCGAGGGTAGGGTGATGGGGGTCACCAGAGCCGTGACAGTCTTGGACAGCCCTGAATGCCCAATGTATGCACTCCAATCCCTACACTCTTCAGGGGCGAGACTGGACTCCCCAGCTCTAATCCCAAGAGACCTCCATGGCAAGCACAGCAGTACCCTCCCCATCTGCCGTCAGGTAGCAGTGTGGGGACATAAGGAACCTACGGCCAGACCAGGCAGGACCTCCCTTCTGCAGTCTGGAGACAGAGCTGGGTCAACAAAGTACCCAGCCCTCCTAGTACTGACCTGAGGGGATGCAGAGCAGGCAGAGGGTGGGGGCCCTGGGATGGAGACCAAGGCTAAAGTCCTGAGCTAGCCACACCTAAAGCCGACACCCACCGCTGTGAACTGTGAGGCTCTTGGGGCACGAAATGGATTTCTGTATCAAGTATCATGAAGTCTGCCACCCCAAGCTGAGACTGGAGGCAGCGGCTCCTGCCAGTCAGGTCCAAGACTGGGAGCAAGCAGGCCTAGAGTCAGAGGGAGGTGGCCGCTGGACAGGCAGACATATCCTGTGTCCTCTCCCCCCACAGCTACTCTGGCCACTCAAGTCCCCACCTGTCACTGAGCTAGTGTCTGGCATCCCACTCAGGCCCTGGGGCCACTCCTCCGCTCATCTGCCCACTCTGTGCCACCACCCAGGGTTCTCAGGACATCCCATGCCCTATGAGCAGGTGGGTGTCTCACTGTCACCCCAGTCTGCTGTCTGGGGCTGCCAGTCTGTCTGCCCAATGGGAAGACAGGCCTGTGGTGGGTACTGAACACCAGCCTCAGCCGGGATTGCAGGATCCCGGCCCACCAAAGGTCTCCACTGAGAGCAGAGCCTTGAGCTGTGGCCAGTACTGCTCCTGGCCTTTCACACCACCCACGTCCTAAGGCACCACGCAGTGTCCCTCACCCCATGGTCAGCACCCGGGCCTGCATGTCAGGTCTGTCTCTTTAGTCTTTGAGGCCGTCAAGCCAACAGTTAGTTCTCCCTGTACTTCTGCGGGAGCTGACACCCAGGCTGGGGTGGGGACGGGGACAGGGTGGTATAGGTCTGGCAGGCCATCTATGCAGGCTGGAAGCTGGGCAGGCAGGATGGGCAGGAAACACAGCAACAGGGCTCCCTGAAACCTCAGCAGCCCCAGAGGCCTGTTTGTCCCAATTAAGAAAGCATGGGGGTGCCGGGCAGTGGTGGCGCACGCCTTTAATTCCAGCACCCGGGAGGCGGAGGCAGGGGGATCTCTGTGAGTTCGAGGCCAGCCTGGGCTACAGAGCGAGATCCAGGACAGCCACCAAAACTACACAGAGAAACCCTGTCTCAAAAAACCAAAGTAAGTAAGTAAGTAAGTAAATAAATAAATAAAAATTAAAAAAAGAAAGAAAGCATGGGGTCAATTGTCATTCAACAGATCCCCCGGCTCTGATCATGCATCTGGCACCCTCCGCTGAGGACCACCACCGGAGATTCTGAGGGTGTAGGAGGCAGGAAGAGGGGCCACTGGCTTATCTACAGACCATGGACTAGAGACTGAAGGGTCCCCACGTCCGTCCGGAGCTTGTGCCTGAGCCACCTCTACGAAGCCCCAAACCCTGGGCAGAGGCAGGAGCCAGCCCCACCTTCACCAATGCCAGGTGAAGACAAGGCAGGGACCTCCAACATCAGCATCTCCGCCACCATGCCACGCCCCCACCACCAGATGGCCCAGCCAGCGCCTCTCAGAGGGCTGTCATATGCAGACGCTCAGTGAGACAGCCTGGTGCCCATCCCGCTGAGCAGCCTTTGTGACTGAGAACCCAGTGCCTCCCAGGAAGACAGCAGGAAGACAGCCAGGGCAGGTGTTGGCAGCTGGAACTTCTCAGCAAGGCTCAGGCAGGCGTGAGGCCCCTGGCCAACCC
>CABHPR010137889.1:0-22515 GCA_902168415.1 Peromyscus melanophrys
AGAGAGAGAGAGTAATTTATATGTCTAAGGTCACACAGGTAGCAAGTGGTTGAGCCAGAAACTGGGACTGCTCATTCTTGATTGGAGGATATTTATAGATATAGACCAAACAAAGTTCCTGTTGTGGTTCTAATCTTAAATATGTAAGAGGGATATAAATATACATCCACACAAAGGTTCCTGTGTGAGTGATCACAGAATAACCTATATCATTCATAATTTGGGAGACTATTCAGATGGAAAGGAATGAAGACCTGGTACATGCCATAATATAGATGAGCCTTGAAAACCTATCAGTAAGTGAGGAAGGTAAACATTTTTAGAATGTGTATTGCCACATTTCATGTACGGGAATATCCCAAACATGTGAATCTGCACACATACCAAGTCAATCCAATGATTGTCCAGGATTGAAACCAGGACTGACTGCAAAGGGGCACAGGGATATTGCAAGGGCAGTCGAAATGTTCAAAAAATGGAATTGGGGCAATGGCTGCAGGATGTAGTAAATTTGCCAGACACCATTGAATCATGCAACTCAAATGGGGGTTCTAATGATTTTATCTCCATGAAGCGTTAAACCTACCACAACAAGGACAAAAAGGCTCGATGTGTGGTTCAGTAATAGAGCACTAGCATGGCATGTACAAGGTCCTGGTTCTAGCACTAACATTGTTCAAAATTGAGTTTTGTTACTTTAATTAGTTTATCATACCCAAGGCGAAAGCCCTTCATAGAAACATAGAAAGAAAGGTGTTCAGGGCATGCTTGTTTCTCCTAACAAGGTTCAGACAATCTCAGAGCATCTATGCTGTGGGATGGTCTATATGTCAAATTGCTCTGATTGGTCAATAAATAAAACACTGATTGGCCAGTGGCCAGGCAGGAAGTATAGGCGGGACTAACAGAGAGGAGAATAGAGAGAATTCTGGGAAGTGGAAGGCAGAGGAGAGAGACACTGCCAGCCGTCGCCATGACAAGCAGCATGTGAAGATGCCGGTAAGCCACAAGCCACGTGGCAAAGTATAGATTTATGGAAATGGATTAATTTAAGATATAAGAACAGTTAGCAAGAAGCCTGCCACGGCCATACAGTTTGTAAACAATATAAGTCTCTGTGTTTACTTGGTTGGGTCTGAGCGGCTGTGGGACTGGCAGGTGAGAGAGATTTATCCTGACTGTGGGCCAGGCAGGAAAACTCTAGCTACACATCTATGAGGAAAAGTTCCACCAGTATCCACCATAGCCAGAGTTCTGTACCAGCCAGCTAAGACTTCTTTATAGAAGTCTTCTGTTTTATAAAGAGTAATTACATGCAGGAGAATTTCCTCACCAAAATGAGATCCCTTCTTTATTATCCCATAAACACACCTGCATTATTTCGCAGTACAAAATTCATGCCTTCTTAAGCCAATTACTTGGGAAATGTGATATGCAAAAATAAACTATACATGTGTTTTCTTTCCTCCTCAGGGATGCTAATTATGAAATAAATTGTTGGGGCTCTATGATTTTGAAATAATTCCTTGTCATATCAGAGCCCCTTTTGCTACATATAGCCAAACTAATTGGTGGCTTCCAAAGAGGAAGATATAAGTTATTTTCAATTAGAGTTGTAAAATGGTAAGATAAAAGGGGGATCAGTCTTATATACATATTCATATATAAATAGGGGCATATTTATATTTATATCAGAAACCTTAAGTGAAGATTCAACATATTATTTATGTGGGATATGCTAATGGAGTCCTGGTGTTGTCTTGTCCCATTTTAAGACATATGTATCTCCTCTGGCCTTCAAACTAAAAAGCCATTTTTGATAGATTAATATTCCCTTTGATGGGAGGCATGTCTTCACTTTGGGTGCCCAGGGACTAATACACAACAGTTCTTTTATTGAAGAAAAGTCCTTTAAAACTAGGACATTATCTACCACAAATAAGGCAAAATTTGTCCATTCTACAACTGGCAATTTCAAAGATAGAACAATCAATTACCTGCCAACTATACCTTATTCCAGAACTATAAGGGTATGAGAGCTGCTTCACAGTTCTATCAGGCATGCTCTTTGTGATTGTCATGTTCCTCCTTAGGGGACCACAACCTTATTAAAAATTAACACTTCTTTCCAAGGATCAAAATTTTAGTTATAGTTGCTTTTAAGCAGAAATTCCAAAAAGCCACAGGTAGCTTGTGAGAGGCCTTATACCTACTGGTCTGGTAAATGGAAAACCAGCTGGTAATTTATATCACCTTTGAATTCAGTCCCTGTCAACATTCAGAGTGTTTTATCACCAACAGGTAGAAAAGAAAATGCAGTTCTTCAAATTCACACAAAATACCCTGTTTCCCCAGGAAAATTAGCCTCCCTTAGAATCATAATCATATCAAAATTCAAAGTGCTAGAATTCACTATAGTAAAGAGCTATTTTTATGATATGCCAATAAAATGTCCTAATAAGTTACACAAAATTATGCTGGTATGCTACCAACTGTGAAGACATACTGCTATTTTACTGACTAAGAACCCTTAGGAAATCTCAGCAGAGTTCTCTGTCTACCCAACTTGTGAGAGGTCAAGAAGAAAGTAGGGCAATATTAGTATAACAAATAGCTTGCCCAAGTATATCACTATAACAGAGTTAAAGCATTTTAAAGTCAAGGACAATACTTCATCTGCATTAAGAATCAAAATGTATGGAGCTTGAAACAATCATCTCAAGTAAGGTAAGTCAGACCTCCAAAGACAAATATTGTGTGTTTTCTCTTATATCTGGATGTTAGGTTTTAGGTTTTAGATATGTTTCAATCTGAAAAACCACAGAGGTTAGGTCCCTGAGTAAGGGACCAGGAGGGAAGAGACAATCTTCCAAAGAAGGGGAAATAGAGTATAGTGTTATAAAGAGATAAAGGGAAACTAAAATAAGGAGGATTAAATGAGGAGGGGGATGGGAAGAGAGAGTAAGGGAGGGAATATGGAGATGGACAATTAATACTAAAAGCAATTTGAAAAGTCATGGAAACTTGCTATTGTAGAAGCTTCCTAAAATATATTCAAATAGGAAAGGAAGTTAAGAAAGTCAATATATAATGGGAAAGATAATTCACCAACTAGACATTTTATGCTACCAAGTAAATCCTCTACTGCTAGGAATGGGTTACATCTTGTTGAGGCATTGGCCAAGGGGGTCCCATAGAACCCCCAAACACCACTGGTATCATCAAGGTTATTGGTTACTCTCCATAACCTGATAGAATGCCCCATTGCTGAAGACACAACTTACTTACATCATCAAACATGGAGATATCAACTTGGTGCCAACTAGAAGTTTTTTTTTAAATTAATTTATTTAATGTACATTGGTGTAGCTGTGTGAGGGTGATGGATCACCTGTAACTGGAATTACAGACAGTTGTGAGCTGCCATGTGGGTGCTAAGAATTGAACCTGGGCTGGGTGGTGGTGGTGCACGCCTTTAATCCCAGCACTCAGGAGGCAGAGCCAGGCTGATCTCTGTGAGTTCAAGGCCAGCCTGGGCTACCCAGTGAGTTCCAGGAAAGGCGCAAAGCTACACAGAGAAACCCTGTCTCAAAAAACAAAAAACAAACAAACAAACAAAAAGAATTGAACCTGGGTCCTCTAGAAGAGCAGCCAGTGCTCTTAACCACTGAGCCATCTCTCTAGCCATGCAACTAGAAGTTTTACCCCTACTGATTGGTGTTCATGATGCTGGAAAGTACTTTGCACAGTAGCAGAGGAGAAAAGCAAATATCATTATTACCCAGCTATAAACCCTGTCATCTATGACAGTGAGCTGCCCTGCAAGATAAACTGGTACAATAGTGGTACAAATGTTATGGGAGTAACCAATATCTTTTTCAATTGGATTTAAGACTCATTCCATGAAATGGAACCCATACTTAACACTGTCAAGAACATAAGAAAATAGATGGGTCATGGGCCTAGGTGAAAACCTATTATTATTATTTATAGTAATAAAATGACTAATGTGGTGATATTTTATTTGTGCTGAAATGTGGTGATATTTTATTTGTGCTGAAACGTGGTGGTGATATTTTATTTGTATGTTAATAAATAAAGTTTGCCTGGAGATCAGAGGAAATAGCAAGCCATTAACACAAAAGTCAGGCAGTGGTAGCACACACCCTTAATCCCCTCACTTGGCAGGCAGGGTCTCTGTTGTTTACGGTCACACTGGGAACAGAGCCAAGCATAGTGACACATGCCTTTAAACCCAATACCAACCATAGAGACATGGAGGTCTGTATAGACAGGCAGTGACAAGGAAGTGAGGTAGCTGGGCTAAGAGCAATGAGAGGGTGTAACAGCAAGGCAATAAAGGTGAAAGCAGACAGGAAGTAACTCACTTTTTTGGGAGCTACAGAGCTGGTGAGGTAAGGTGGTTGGTGGCTCTCACTATTTCCATGATCTCTAAGGCTTTCACCCCTATATTTGGCTCCATGTTCTTTATTTAATAAGATTGCTTAGAAATTTGTCTACATTTGGCACCCAACATGGGGCAGGAATTCATAAAAAAGCCACTTGGCTGTGGCCTTGCAGGCCCCAGCTCAGCCAGAGCATGTGGCCAGAGCTGCAAGTGGCCGGAATGCTTGTGGGGATACAGAGTCCCTGGCTCAGGACCAGTATGGCTCAGGCCAGAGCATGTGGCTGGACTTTCTTTAGCTTTTAGCTTTTTTTTCTTCTCCTGGTAGGTAGTAGGCGCTCTCTCTCTCGCTCGCTCTCTCTCTCTCTCTCTCTCTCTCCTCTACAGACTCCCAATGACATACTGCTATATCTGTAGGTCAATGTTTCAATCAACCCTCATCAGAGAAGATTATTCTTATAGTAGGTAGGAATTAACACAAAGACCCACAAATGGACAATGTGCAGAAAGTGAGAGACTTTGGAGCACTCAGCCCTAAATGGGATGTCTTTATCAAACCCCTCCTCTCAAGGTTCAGGGATCTATGCAGAAGAGGAGGCAGAAAGATTGTAAGAGCCAGAAGTGGCAGGTGACTCCAAGAACATCTTCCAGACACAACAGCATTGATACATATATGAACTCACAGAGACTATGACAATATAACTAAGACCTGTACAGGTTCTAAACAAAAGTCTCAACACTGAGAAGAAGTAGACACAAAGTCCCACTCCTAACCAAGAAGCTATTTGTAATTGATACCTGCTGGGAAAGGAAAAAATCTTATATTGTCATTTGGTATATCAACCACAGTCTAGGGCAGGTAGGGCCCATGCCCAGGAGTAACTGGTCAACATGAAACAGACTCCATATTTTTTACACACTTTTTGTTTTGTTTTAGTATTTTTTAATCTTACTGTTTTTTCAAGATTGTTTTGATTTTCATTTTGTTAACACACACAGAGAAAATGAGAGAGAGAGAGAGAGAGAGAGAGAGAGAGAGAGAGAGAGAGAGAGAGAGAGAGAGAGAGAGAGAGAGAGAGAGAGAACGAACGAGAACGAGCAAGCACATGACATGAGTCGGGTAGGTAGGAAGGATGGATCTTGGAGGAGTTGGGGAAAGGAAAATGTATTATCAAACTATATTCTATGGAAAAATCTTAAGTAAATTTAGAAAAATCAAAATGACACTCTGTGTTGAAAAGGTGACCAATAGGTAGTTTGCAGATGACCACAGATTCAGAAGAAAGCTTAGATCCAAGATGGCACCATACAGCCAGCTCTGCTCTGCTTACCTGCAAAGGTCTCGGTGCATGGGTTAATTCTTGCAAGGCGTTTAGATGTTCCAAAATCAGAGATTTTTACCACTCCACTATAGGTGTTCACCAGAACATTATCACCCTTTGGAAAAAGAACAGCGTTGAGTGTGTAAAGGTAGATTTAAACAAATCAGCACCCTATAGTGTGGGATCTTGATAAACTCTCTCTACAAAGACTGGGTATGACATAGGATAGGGTGGGGGCTATCCTGCTAAGCTGTCTCCCTCTGTGAGTAGACTATTCCACCATACTATAGTGAAGGCTTAGAAAAACGCCATTTTGATGGCTTAGAGAAGCCCATACCTTTATGTCCCTGTGAACTATCTGGTTTTCATGGAGATACTTCAGGCCTTCCAGGATCTGTTTGGTATAAAACTTGATAGTGGGTTCCTTCATTGGTCCCCATTTGGATCGCAAGAGAGCAGAAAGGCTTCCTAGAAAGTGACATAGCAAAACCAAACCGAACCAAACAAACAAAAGGAACCAAACCAAAAAAATAAAACAAAAACCAACAGGATGATAAAGATTCATTTGTAAGGGGTCAGGGAAGTAAACTAAAGTGATATTTTTAACCTTACACTAGTATTCAAATATTGATGATTGCTTTTCAATTAAAATGTTATGAGATTTTTCATTATTTCAATGCGCACTCATTTACCCAGCTCTTGCTCATTGCTAGGTACCTTTCCAGAAGTTGTTACATGTATCATCTCATTTAACCTACCTAATACTTAGCTGAGATAGGGCTATTTAATATCCCAATGATGTTTACTTCAAGTATTATAGTATATATGTTATTACTCCAATTTTTACAGTTTATTTACTTAACCAGAAAACTGAGTCTTAATGGATAGACCCATTCAAACTACCAATTACAGATCCAAAAAATTACTTCTAATACTCTATTGCCTACATATAGAGATTTCATACATAAAGCACTAGTATTTGGTTTTATTATCCATTTGCTATTTTGCAATGTCTCTTTAAAAGTAACCGTGCCCAATGTGATATGAAAGTGTGTATTAGGGATACTAGGTATAAAAAATGTTTAAAGGGGGGTGGGCATAGGGAGATGGAGGAAAGTTAGGGATGGTGGGAAGGTTTATCAAAACTAAGGATGCATTAAAAAAGCCATATAAGAAACCCATTATTTTGCAAACTAATTAAAAATATAAAAACATCTGAAGGGAGATATCCTGTATGGGTGGGTATTGCTGCTCCCAGAATCCACAAATCTTTCAAAATTAATTTTATGTGTATGTGCATGCATGAGCTTACAGTTGTCAGAAGAGGGTTTCAGATTCCTTGAAACTGGAGTTACAGACAGTTGTGAGCCACTATGTGGGTGCAGGGAGCAGCAAATACTCTTAAACACTAAGCATCTCTCCAGCTCAAGCCATAGGTTTTTAAATGAAAATTCCAGTGCAAAGTATGGGATATCTCCCTATGACTTGCTTACCAGCAAGGCCCAAGAGGTTTTCAAGACAAAACAGGCTATTGTCATTGGTCTTGGTTGCCCGCCAGAACTAGTTACTAAGACTACTGCTGAAGACACAACATACTTTGTTTACAGGACATAGAGAAATCAAGCTGGAACTGACCATGGAACTACCTCTCTGCTGGCTACTTTTCATAGGACTATAAAGTGTTATGCAGGCTGGTAGAGAAGAAAGATAATCAATGGTATACACAGTGGTTAAAGCCTACATACTCCAATACTGATCAGGCTAGCAAGATTGCTCACTGAGGCAATAGTGGCATAATGGTTACAGGGGGTGGGCAACCAATCATTTTCTGTTGGATTTTAGTTCCCCAAGAAGGAATAAATGCCTGGTACTGTAAATCTGACTAAAAGCCCATGACTGGGTAGATCATAGGCCCTAGAGGAGAATCTATTACTGTTACTTAGCTAATAGACATGTCAAATTGCCGTGTGTGTGTGTGTGTGTGTGTGTGCGTGTGTGTGTGTGTGTGTGTGTGTGTATGTGTGTGTGTTATCCAAAGACTAGTGTTACTCTCAGACTTGGTCAGAGAAGTCTTGGTAGTAGGCAGTGGTTAATGCAGGCTCATAACTGACCAAAGTACTGAGAAAGATGATTGTTGAGTAATGAGTCATAAATCTATCACTCTTCTCCAAGAATCAGAGAACATTACAGAAGAGGAAATGGAAAGAATCTAAGAGCTAGAAAATTAGGAGGAGTGCTAAGAAACAATGTCATTTGGATATGACATGTCCATTACAATTATAAACACACAGCAACTCAAGTTACCTTGCATATGAGCTGCATAAGACTAGGCCATTCAATATTCCATCACAAATAGGGGAAGGCTAGTAAGGCTATTAGCAGTTAATAGTTGTGGAAGTTACTTTCTTTAGCGGTCTAGACACGGATATGTTACCCATGCTCTAGTTAAAAACAAAACAAAACAAACAAACACACATACAAACCCTAAACATGCTCATATAAGCAACCTTAATTAAACCCAGTGGGTCACAAAAAGATATGAAAGAAAGAGACTAGTTGGGAAGAAGAAAGTGTCAGCAGGAGTGGAAAAGAGACAACAGGGGATAATGTAGGATAAATAAGATAATGCATTATATGCATGTATAAAATTATAAAAAAAAAGTTCCAGTGTTCCTTTTCCATCATTTTCCAAACCACCTCTAGACTCCTAGACTGAGAAGAGCAGAGCTCAAGGCCAGAGATTTTGTTCCAATGTATAGCACTCAGTAGAAAGTCAGTGAGTATTTTAGGCTGAATAAACAAGCCTGAAATAAACTGTTTATGTGACCTTTGCAAAGTTGTATAGAACTCTTCTGAGAAACCACTGTTTTCCAAGCTCCAAAAGGTCTGTCATTTGTTAAGTGGTGAGACAATCAATGACATCCAGACTGTATTCTCATAAGTGAATTCTAGAATGTGAAATCAAAAAAAGAGTAACTACTTACCTCCAGGCACCTGTTCCATAAATATCTTAATGTAGCCATTCTCCGAAATGGAGCCCAGGTACTGGACAATGTTGCGATGCTTAAGATATTTGTGCAGGGCTATCTCTTCATGCAGAGGCTGAGAGTACCTATTGCAGAAAAAAACAAAGCCTGCATCACCTGCCAAATCCCAGGGCTCTAGGCCCTAGTAATTCTTTAACAGTATCTACCCTGCTGCTAACCATCCCTTCTGGGATCCCTTCCTCAGCTTCCATGAGAATAACCAACTTCCTACCTGTAAAACGTAGGATACAGGCTGAGTATCCCTAATCCAAAGCTATATGATCAAAATCATTTCAAGTAGCAACACGACACCACTGGAAAACGCCACTCAACATTGTCAAAATGCAGACACAATGAAGTATTATCTAAAATTACCTTCAGGCTATGTGTACAAGAAACACAAAGGAATTTTGTGTTTAGATTTGAGTCCCATACTCTACACATACCTTATTATATATACACAAACATTCCAAAATCTGGAAAAAACTCTTATCTGAAACACTTCTTGCTTCTTGTTATAAGGAATATTCAATCTGTAACAACACAGCCATGTAGGGCTTCCAGGAGACCAGAGTACCTCGCGTCTCTCAGACATCGACAGAGGGCCTGTTATATGGTAAACACTCAACTAACGGCTACTATTTCTACCATCACTATTGCTTGGGTACAGATTCTCTAACAAAATTTCACCTCTTTCAACAAGTCCCTTCTTCCTCCCATGGAAGTTGGTGGTCTGGAAAATTCTGTCCTAAACTGACTTACTCTATAGACTCAATCTAGAATTAATGAGTTGCCAGCTCCAGTCTCTGGACTTTCAAGCTCTTTATGAAACTCTACCACATTTCTTCATAGACTCCACATAAAGACCATATTGTTTAAGGTGGCACACAAAGACCTTCCAAATCAGGTCAGACGATACCATTAACATTTTTGCCTCATGAGTCCTTCATTACACTTAAGCTTTGCAGAAACTGCTTTCTCAGTGTATGTTTCTTAACAGCTCTATTTTTCCCTCATAGGCCCCATTTTCTACAAAGCTATGTGTTACTTATTCCTTAATAAAACCAGCTTGAAGATGATTTGTTCTCTCAAACTTGGCACAGCTCATCCAGAAAAAGTCAGTCCCTCTTTCTTTTCTAAAAACACTTTGTGCACCCTTCTGTTACAGCACCTCTCATTTTAACTCATGGACACAGTGTCTGCATTCTCCACCAAAGTAGCACCCTAGGATCAAGACAGAATCCTGGTCACCTTTTACTCCCTATCACCAACCCAGATTCATGAATGGAAAACATGCCCAGTCACCCTAAATTTAGCCTAAAAACTTTACAAGTTGGACAAAATGGTCTCCTAGGCCCTTTCCAGCTCAAATATCCCAGGAACTTCTGTGGGCAAGGAAAAGTTGGAACAGCACTACCAATGGAGATACATGCTAGGAATATTCCCAAATCTACACGACTCCAACAGCTTATCTATCACATGAATAAGGGAGAATATTGGATGAGGGACTCAAGAGACTGGAAAGCTCATCTTGTTTCTGTTATGCCCTTTTGGGAGTCCTTTAATCTCCTTCAAGCTTGGTTTCCATATTGGTAATCTGAAGAGATCAGATTAGTTTGTTTCAGGTCTTCATTATAATTCATATACTATACTATGGCACTGAAAACAAATTGTGAATGAATGGATGGTCATACAGTTGCTAGAAATTCTGTGGAACACAGACAGTGATCACCTAGATGGAGAGATGTATGCACAAATCCACTAGCACCCAGAGCTGGAGGCAATACTGCCAATTATGGTGGATGTGTCTGTGGCCCATGATTATTTCTGTTAGGGTCATGATTACATGTGTAGCTTCTCTACAGAATCACTCAACAGTAAGCACTACTGTGCTTTTGTTTAGATTTAGATGAGGTTTAAATTTAAAATGAAATGAACTAAGAACATGTTGTTGGGTGGGTAGGGAAGCAGGGAGGAACTGGGAGAACTTGGGAGAGGGGAAAGAATGAGTAAAATCTACTGTATGAAAAATTAAAAAAATGTAATAATAAAATTGCTAAGTTGTAGTACTGATGGTAGGAAAACAGCCCCAAATCTATGGGTAAGGTTGAAGACCACAGTCATTAACAAAATTTCTATTGTGAAACTCTGATTTTTAACTGCACTTAAGTTCTGTAATGACATTTCCAGACAAATCATAGCCATTTTCAATTGTTACAGTGTAAATTTAAAAGCACTCAGTCAAGGCTGGAGATGTAGCTCAGTGGTAGAGTGCTTGCCTAGCATGCTCGAGGACCTGGGTTCTATCCCCAGCACTGAAAAACAAAGAGAAAAAAAAAGTTTCTCAGTCACATTTTAAAATATTTTCAAATAGCTGCATAAAATGTAAAATTTCAGACATAGTTGTGGGTAGAAATAGTTTTCTTTTGAAATATGACATTCTTTAATCCACAAACTTCTAAGTAGTTTGATTTTTCTCAATGTATTTCTAATATAAGAGAATAAAAGCAGATCACCCTTATAATAAGAGCATTACAAATTCTGACAACATAAGGTAGCCACACCATTCTGTTGACACAGATTAAATCCTTACACCATCAGTGGTAGGCTTGGGATACAGATTGTTGAGATAGAAAATGTAGAATACTAAAGGTGGTCCCAACTTGCCTGATATCTCTCTCTGGGATTTCCTTGATGGCTATTCGTACTTGATTACTGAGATCTCGGCCGGCATACACAATCCCATAGGAGCCTTTCCCCAAGACAACTCTCTCCCCATTTGAATCATGGTCATACTCATACTAAACAAGGTAAAACAACAGGACAAAAAAAAAAAGGCAAAACACAACTTATTGAAGAGAAGCCCAAAATTTATCTAATGTTTTCAAAACTATAAAGCATTATTTGAGTGCCAAGCAAAATATGATTCTTAGGCTACACACTTTTCATTTAACAATTATTCTCATTTGTTCATGTATTTATAGAATGACTTAATGAAATGCAATTTCAGGAAAGTAAAAAAATAAGACTCACCTGTAAATTACCTGGCTTACCTTTTGGAGATTTTTCACCATTTTAATGCTGCAATTTAAAATTTTCTAAGCATGTTAAGTACCAGAAATCAGTATCTTCCTGCATGATCGCTTATCAACTTGTCAGGAAACAAAACTCTTTCAATAGCCCGGGAAAGAATTAAAAGTCAGTAAAAGTTAACATCTTAATATCGTATACACATGTTGGGATGACCCCCTTTCAGTCATATAGTTCTAGCACATGTTGCAAATACATTTTACAATTAGGATTGCTAGTCTGTTTCACCTGCCCTATCATCAAAACTTGTTGTGGCCCTGCTGGATGTGGTAGCACATGCCTATAATTCCAGCACTCAGGAGGCTAAGACAAATTCATGAGAGCTCAGGGTTAGCCTGGACTACAGAGAAAAAGCTGTCTTAAAAAGCAAAAACAAGGCCAGTGAGATGGCTCAGTGGGTAATGGTGTTTACCATGCAAGCCTGGTGACTGGAGTTCAACCTCCCCCCCCCAAACCCATAGAAAGAAGGAAGGAGAGAATCAACTCCAGAGTTATCCTTTGACCTCCACACATAGCATGCACATACATAGTAAATTGAAAATAACAACATGCAGCTGCATTCAAATTTATCTGTGGTAATGATTAAAACAAAGGTGACAATGTCTAAGCAACTCTCATGTAGAACAGAGAGAAAGCAATGAATATTTCTGGGGTTTGGCATGTCTCTACTGTTTCTACTTACCCCAGAGCAATTTATACAACGAATGATGTGTGTGTTCCTTCCTATACCCCTCCTAAGATGCTCATGACAATGAATACACAATGAAGATGACTAAAGGGTCTCCAATGTCAGACTTACTTCATGGCTTTCTCTCTTTCCCATGTCTGTTGCCTTTAAAGGGAATCACTCACTTCACTTTTGCAATACACTTTGATTGTAAGCTAAGAATTCTTGTACCTGACCCAATTACTAAAATGAACCCTTTTGATACTTTTTGAAGAAAATCTTAAGGAATTAGTTTCAGTATAACTTCAAAAATATAATAAAATCTCAAGAAATTGTAATTACTGGGAGAACTTGAATTAGTGGCAAATCTGAATGACTGACTGCAAGATTAAAACACAAATAAGTGATATAGTCAGTGTAGACAACTGTGCTGTCCAAATGAGTTTATGATAATGTCACTTTCCTTACAGTGATTTAAACTTTGATATATTTAATATACCATGTGCAAGTGGATATAACTAAAGTCTATTTAGGCAAAAATCTGTTTTCAACTTGTCAGCTATTTCTCTTGGAGTCTCATAAGTACTATTAACTTAGAAAAAGAAAACTTTAATGTAACCCATGGCCATTTTTCTTAAATGTTCTGACAGGATCCCACGATCATAAGATTCTTCTACAAAGACACTTTAAACTTAATTTCTGAGACCCATGGACAATGATGTCTGGCTGGTTTAAAGGTATCTTTAACTATATTCAATAGAGGATTCACATGAAAATTGGGACTTTTTCTTCAAGCACCAAAGGTATATTAAAGGATGGTTTCCTAGTTCTGGATTTTCTGTGACTTACCTCTAAGGTGTCTGCATCTGCCTCTCCCTCCAGCTCCACTGTATTGCCCACTCCATTGTTTAGCATCTCTTTGACCAAAGAGCAAAATCTAGAATAGCAAATGCCACAGAATACCACCCATCAGGATCACTCTTCCCCCTCATGTTTAACTTAACCTTATTGTATTATATTGTACCTAAACATAAAACAAACTTCTACAAGTTGTAGAACAATCAATCATTCTACTCTTGATTTGACATGGTACTTTAGTGATTCCCTAATCTAGTTCAAAACATACGTGATGCCTAAGTCCTCTACATGAAGTATTTCTATCAACTAGTTGGTTACCTGATTCCAAAGTACCTCTCTTAAATGCAGCACATATGTAAAACAGAAGAACAGTTTCTCTTCTAGTAACCTGAAGACTTTTTTGTAGGTTCTATCCATAGACTAGAGTTAACTACATTTTGTGTATAGGTACCACATTTCTTTATCTATATATCAGCTGATGGACACTTAGACTGTTTCCATTTTTTGGCCATTAAGTGCTGAGATAAACTTAGGAGTACAGATGTTTCTTTGATAGACTGATTTCAGGTCAGAATAGAGTGATAATTACCAAAGACAGAGGACAGCAGAGGACAGGGAGGGATAGAAAAAAGATTATCAGAGGCTGGCAAGATGGCTCAGTGGCTAAGATCACTGGCTGCTCTTCCAGGGGACCTGGTTTCAATTCCCAGCACCCACATGGCAGCTCACAACTGTCTGGAATTCCAGTTCATACAGACATACAAGCAGATAAAACACAGATGCACATAAAATAAGAATAGGCTATATCCAGTTAGGATAGATATGTAGATCAATGGAATAGAAGTCCAGAAGTAAGTTCTATAAATTTAGAGGGCCAACTCATTTTCTAAGAGTACCAAGATTATTTGATGGAGAAAAGAACATTCTTTTCAACAAATGGTATTGGGACAATCAAATACCTCATACAAAAGTAGAGATACATTCCTATCTTATAGTATATTAAAAATTAACTAAAGGGATAGTGACATACTCAGTGGGGAAAGTCACTTGCTGTCAGACCTGAAGACCTAAGTTTAACCCCTGGGATCCATATGGTGGAAGGAGAACGCCTATTGTAGCAAGTTGTCCTCTCACCTTCACATGAGCCCCTTGCCCCCCAGAACAATAAGTAAATAAGTCAAAGGAATGAAAATGAACCAGAGATCTAAATATGACAGCCAACCCTTTTAAATTTATACAAGAAAAAAGAAGAACCATACAGTACCTCGAATTAGGCAAAGAATTTTTTATTTAAATTTAGTTTTTTATTTTTATGTGTTTATGTGCCTGCTAATCAGTACATATACCATGTGTGCGCAGTGATCATGGAGGCCAGAAGAGGGCAATGGATCCCCAAGATCTGGAGTTACAGGTGATTGTGAGCTGCTTGTTGTGGGTTCTCTGCAAGTAGTCTTAAGTGCTGAGTCATCTCCAGCCCCTAAAACTTTTAAGTATAAACAAAACTCAAATGACAAGAAAAATGGATAAACCTAATAATTAAAAATGTTTGTGCTACCAAACCAAACTAGTGGGAACTCATGAACCTTAGACCAAGAGCTGTGGACCCTCCACAGGACTGGACTAGGCCCTCTGCATAGGCGAAACAGTTGTGTAGCTTTGTCTGCTTAGGGGACCCGCTGGCAGTAGGATCAGGATCCATCCCTGGTGCATGAGCTGGCTTTTTGGAGCCCACTACCTATGGTGGGACACCTTGCACAGTCTTGATGCAGGGGGAGGGGGCTTGGTCCTGCCTCTACTGAATGTGCCAAGCTCTGTGGACTCCCTATGGGAGACCTTGCCTTGTTGGAAGAGGGAATGGGGGAGTAGGTTGAGGGGAGGTAGGAGGGGTGGGAGGAGGGAAGAGAGGGGGCTCTGTGATTGGTATGTAAAATGAATAAAAAATCCTTTAATAAAAAATGTTTGTGTTATAAGTGATACTATCAGTGACATGAAAAGACAACCAAAGAATGGAAGAAAGTCTTAGCAAGGTATCTGGGTATGTATGGAGAATATATAAGTAACCCATAATAAAAAGGTAAATAGCCCAACTAAAATTGGACAAACATCACTTTCACTAGCTGATCCAAGTTAATATCACCAGGAATAACACAAAACTATTAAGTGTGATGGCTCGAAAGAAAATGACCCCCAAAGGGAGTAGCACTATTAGAAGAGGTAGCCTTATTGGAGTAGGCGTGATCTTGTTGGAGGAAGTGTGTCACTGTGGAGGCAGGCTTTGAGGTATCATATATACTCAAGCCACGCCCACTAAGACAGACCATTTCCTGTTGCCTGCAAGATGTAGAACTCTCAGCTACCTCTCCAGCACTATTTCTGCCTTCACACTGTCATGTTCCACCACAATGATAATGGACTGAACCTATGAAACTGTAAGCCACCACCTCAATTAAATGTTTTTCTTTGTAAGAGTTGCTGTGGTCATGGTGTCTCTTCATAGAAACAGAAACACGAAGATACTGAGTATCCTCTAATATGAGGCACTAAGTAACACATAGTATCTTTTTTGTGCTATTCCTACCCCAAATACATAATACACATATAATTATGAGGAAAGAGCAAACAAAACCTAAATTAAAGCACTACACAACATATAATGCCTGTGCTCTTTGAAAGTATTAAATCTTCAAAATGAGAGAAGGCTATAATGCAGAGATGGAAACTAAATGAAGCACATGATTCTAGATTGGACTGGAAACCAAAGGTAAAATACCTTGTTTTGCTATAAAAAGCATTAGGAGGAAAATAAATAAAATTTTGTACTAGATTATAATCCCATGGCCATCTTAATTCCTAATTATGTAACTATAGTAAGTATGTAAGTGAAGAAGATTCCTTGTTTTAAGAAAATATACTGGAATATTTAGAGGCAGTGCAGCATTATTCCTATGGCTTACTCTTCATTATTTTAGAGAAAACAAGCATATGCATATAGAAACAAGGTAACATGACTGTAGCAAAAGGGTAGATTGAGGAATTCTAGGTAAAGCATATTTGGAAATTCTTACTACTTTATTGAGACCTTCCTACAGCTTTCAACATTTTTTTAGTTGTGCAAAGGAGTTGAACGCACATTTCTTTAAAGAGGATATAAAAGTGTTCAATCCACACACGAAAAGATGCCTAGAATCATCTGTCATTAGGGAAATGCAATCCAAATACACAATGCAATTCAAATGAACATCGATCATAATAGCTAGAACTAAAAGAACAAAAATGAAGGGACAGGGAGGTGAAGAAATTGGAACCTTCACATATTGCTAATGGGAATGTAAATTGGGAAAAAGTTACCTTAAAATTCAGTATTTTGATGCCACAAATCTACAAGCTTGTATACTCACAAAACTTGCATATGGATGTACACAGAAGCAAAATTCACAATAACTCAAAAGATAGAAGCATCTCACATGACCAGAAACTGATAAGCAGACAAATAAAATGCACCATTAGATATACAAGGGAGTACTGCTACTCAGCCCCTCAAGGCATCAAAGTATTGATACTGGTATGCCATGGAAAACTCGATGCTACTGAGAGGCCAGGCATGAAAGGCCACACATTATGCCACAACATGAACACAAATGTCCAAAATTGACAAATTCATAGAAACTAGGTTGGTATTGTATAGGGCTGAAGTTATAGAGGGTAAAGATAGGAGAAAATGGTAAGTAAATATTAACTGCTACTGGGTTTCCTTTAGGAATAATGAAAATATTATCAAATGACATTGTGATGGTTGTAAAAGCCTGGAACTTCATTAAAATCATTAGCTTATATACTTTGCATGGTTACAATGTATGTGGATTCTATCTCAATGCTGTAAAAACAATTGTCTATGAATTAAAATTTCAAGAAAGATAGTACAGTTAATAAACATTTTATAATAAAGATCCTTTAAGATCCTCTGTCATAAATTTGTTGCACAAATGTAAATTAGCTATAACTCACCTCTTACACTGTTCTTCAGTGGAAAAGTAGATTTGAAAGTCATCAGAATTATCATGGACATAAAGAAAACAGCACCGTTCATCAAATTTGGATAGGCTGTAAAATTTCAAATCATAACAATGATTATAAAAAGCTGGCTGTGGTGGCACACACTTTTAATCCTAGCACTGGGAAGCAGAGACAGGTGGATCCTTGAATTTGAGACCAGCCTGGTCTACAGAGCAAGTTCCAGGACAGCCAGTGCTACACAGAGAGACCATGTCTCAAAAAAAAAAAAAAAACCAATAACAACAACAAAGAGAATGCCTATACACACACATTATGATGCTTTTTTTAATTTGTAAAGAAAATCTAAAAAAATCTACCTTAGATTTTCTTTCATTTTCTAAGTTCCTGATTTTATTAATCATTACTTTAATTTTATTTTTAAATTATGCATAATTGTATGTGCCTGTCTGTGCAGGTTGTGCAGAGACCAGAAAAGGCTGTGGGATCCTTCAGAGCTAGAGTTACAGAGCTGGTGATTGTGATCCATTCAACATGGGTGCTGGGACCTGAATTCAGCAGTGAGTGCTCTTGACCACCGAGCCATTTCTCTCGGCCCAATGATTCATTAATATTTTAGAAAATACATCCACAATTTGCCTTTACTTACTCTATGAAATTTAAAATTAGAGACATTTATATTGCAAATGTATTTATTAATTGACTTTAACATGTATCAAGAGATTCCTCTATATTCGGGGCAAAGAATACATGGGCAACAGAAAAGGTTAGAAATTATTATCTCTGTCTTCTAGGAGTTTATAATCTTACAGAAACAGAAAGGTAAGGGTATTTATGAAATAATTATAGTCTCAAAGGAATCTTTACACTTGGAAAGTATCAGGACACAGTATTCATGGTCACGCAACATAAACTTGAGAAAGACTTTTAAATGTTTTCTAGTCTATTTCCACCCAATGTCTGGACCTAACTTACAGGGCTTCAAACAAGCAATATTCAGTTTGCTTAAACGCATCCAGTAAATGAAAGTCATCACACTCTATCTACTTATAGATTTTGCTGTTAGAAAGTTCACTCATATGGGGTCAATGTGAAATGACCCTCATTCTGCCAGGTGGTACTACAGAGAAATCAGGCCAGTTTACCATCTATACAATTAGCTCTTTAAACAAATGAAGCCACAAATCTGGCCCCTTGTTTGCCATTTCTTTTGATCCAGAACCTGTTTTTTGTCTTTTGTTTTGAGACAAGGAATTGCTGTACAGCTCAGGGTGGTGCTGAGCTTGCTATGCAGCTTCAGCTGGACTTCCAACTCATGATTCTCCTGCTTTGGCCTCCCAATAAATCAAACATTTCTTAAACTAGTCTTAGTGCTATAGATGACACAAAAAGCTGTATTAAGACAGCAACAGCTCAGGGTGATTTAAAACAAATTAAATCTAGGTTATAAATGAGCCAGTTCTGAAAAACTAATCTATAAAAATAACTACTACCATAGGATCCAAAGCATGCCTGTCATGTTATGCTAGTCCTAAGTCTGAGTCACAGCCCTCTGTAAACCCCCGCTGAACTGGCAGCTAGAGGTATCTCCTTGAAGATATATAAAACAGAAGGCCATGACTACAACTTTTTGTACAACATTGTTTCACGTAAGACAGTCTTGAAAATGTCTTTTGCACTATTTTGTGGTTTCTAGGCAATATTATCCAAGTACACCATTATTTCATTTAATCACTGATGTGTTCAGGACAGGATCATGCTGGGTGTGAAGGTAATTAGGGATTCATTTAGTGGCTTCTGAGTTAAGTCTTATATTTAGAATAAGGACAGAAAACTCTAGCCTAAGCTCCTGATTTGATTAAAACAGAAAAAACAGAAACTTACAGAGGCCAAGTGACTTCACAATGTCACATATCAAAGAGAGAACTCATATCATCTTCACAGCAGCTCCCACTTTTGGACATCCTGGCATGTCGAGTAGGGCAGCTGAGGTGTGTTAGTCTGGCTTGGGGTAAGCCATGAAAGTGTGCCATTCCTAATCCAAAAGCAAGTTGCATACTTCTTGGAATATATTATCTGTGTCCCTGTTAATAGTACCCTTGCCTCCAGAGCTCTGTCCAGGAGGCCCTACTCAAGTACTAGATGCAAGTAACTTCTAACTTCAGCCCTTAGGGGATGATGGTGGTAAGCACTTGAACATGTGGCTCTAAAAAGATATTCTTTGTTCAGTCAAGAGACAGAACTTCTGTCTGTTTCTTTCTCTTTTTCTGTTTCTTTCTCTTTTTCTCTCTTTCTCTCTTTCTCTCTCTCTCTCTCTCTCTCTCTCTCTCTCTCTCTCTCTCTCTCTCTTTTGGTTTTTCGAGACAGGGTTTCTCTGTGTAGTTTTGGAGCCTGTCCTGGAACTCACTCTGTAGACCAGGCTGGCCTCGAACTCACAGAGATCCACCTGGCTCTGCCTCCTGAGTGCTGGGATTAAAGGCATGCTCCACTACCGCCCAGCCAGAACTTCTCTTTAAAGTTTGATAGCCAATCATTTCTTCTACTGGATGAGAAAAATTACCATATTACAAGTCAAGAGGCCCTTACTAGCTTCACACTATGAACTTCATATAGGGCAACAATAAAGAAAATAGTCTGTTAGTTCTGTTAAAAATAAAAATAAAGATATCACATCTTACAAATATGTGGAAACATCAAAGTACACTAAACACCAATAGTATTTGTATTTAAACAGATAACAGTTACATTTTCTCTTGTGTTCTTACCTTATTCCCTTAATAGAAGAGGGTGTAAAATTCCACTCATGGATTTGTTTCTGCAAGTATCAAAGACAAGTCAATAGCTTAATTTTTCTCAACAAAGTATCATTTTTGGTTTCATCCTATAGTCAATTATTTTTTCTAGTTTGTTTTCAACAGTGATTACGGGTTAGAGCCATATACTTTGCATAACTTGGATCACATAACATATTCTGAGATATGAAAATTTGTGTCTCTGATCTAGTTTAGAGTAAACAATATAAATTTGAAATACATAGCTTGAGATATATACACTACCCACACAAAAACCCACATTAAGTAGTCTTTCATCTCTGTCAACACAGTAAGCAAACTCTGAAACAGCCTTAAGACAGCCCATCTCAGTTGAGTGGCTTATAAAAATATTTGGAGAAGACTGACAAAACTCATTTATCTTCATTTCACTTTCTCCCTGCACACAGAGCTAACCCAAATTTCAGTCTCTCTTGTAGTTAGATGAGGCCATATAACAGTCCTTACCAATGGGGTATGAGAAGCCCATACAAACCTCTATGAAAGCTGAGCAGAGGGGCACAAGCCTGTAATCCCAGCACTAAGGAGGCAAAAGATTGCCACAAATTCAAGACTGGCCTGGTCTACATTGTAAATTGCAGGCCACCCAAGGCTACAGGGTGAGAGCCTATATCCAAAAAGTAAATGAAAAATAATTTCCCCAATAACAAGCATATTTCCTTCTTATAAAAACAAACAGAGTATCCCCAAACCCCTACAGCAAACTTCTATCTTCTTTTTATCCAGCTATTCCAAGATGGTATGAGGTCTTCTATTAACCTGGATATAGCATGAGGCATACACAAAATTTTATCATGTTAAAATATTAAAATTGGGGGCTGTTTTAACAGCATGGCAAGAAAATTAATGGGTTTCACTATATACCAAGATTCAACTTTCAAAACAACTGTCCCTTCCCTTCACCACCATTCCTTGCTCTTAAAAGTTGCATAAAGTTAAGCCTTAGAAGGAACATCTAAAACACAGTTTCAGAAAAGCCAAACACTGCACCACCAACATATAATTGTAGAAAATAATTTTAAATAGGAAAATTCACTTGGATTTCCTAAGGTTGTTGGAAATTGGTCTTTGGGATTAAATATACCACAGAAATAATCAAACTCCACAACTCAGCCTGAACTCCAAGGCAGTTGGTTGTTAATATTTCCCAGCATACTACTGCCTCATACTTCCAATGAGTTTGAATTCTTAATAAACCAGGAATTTAGTCTCATTTTGCAGTGACATGACATGAAGTTGTATGCATGCATATGAGTGTTCTCTTCGCATCGTCCATACATACGCCACCAGGAAAAGTACAACTGTGAGGAAAGTGTCATCTCACTCCAGGCAACTCACTCTGCTTTTCACAATCTGCAGATTTTCAAAATTGGAATGAACGCACATAAAATTTCTATCTTTCTGACATTTCCTCTGACAAGTGTAAGAACTTAACAAAACATTTTACTGTCAAGGAAAACTTTCTTTGTGAGACTATTTCTTTTCCATTTCTTACTAAGACAAAGTTAAGATATTTACAATTAGTGAGATACATGCACCAAAGGAAATTTCACTTAAGAGCCAGCAACCATTCCAGGATTCAAATGAAGGCGGCCACATTGGTAGAGTTCCGTAACATCAAAACCATTTTGCTTTAATAGCATTAGGTTTTTCTACAACCATCTGTCAAAATATGAGGTATTTCACATTTCTATCAATGAAATTGCGAGACTAGAGATCTGAATTTTGAAGTTCCTACCACACTGATAGTAACATCCACGGTACAAAGAAAGTAAGGAGATTTAGTGATTGGAACAGGAACTCCTATCTTAAAGACATGGAAATGGCTCTCAGAAGTCTGCCTAAAGGGAACTGGGGCAGGATTTACTGATGTTCTACTCCTTGATTTATGCTGACTTCTGAAGTGCGTTCACCTTGTAAATTCACATCATACATTTATGATTTGAACATGTTTTCATGTATATATAATACAGATAGACTTTCCCCAGTCTGTAATATTGGGGTTCAGAAATGTTTCAGATTCTGCAATATATCCATAGACTTTAATAGTTGAGCATCTCTGATCTAAATATCTGAATTCTGAAATGCTCCAAAATCTAAAGCTTTGTGACTAGCAGCAGTTGAAGAACTTCAGATTTTGGACTATTTCAGATTAGGGGGTGCCACCTGTACTTCAATGACAAGATTTTAGAACAAAGAGGAGGCAAACTAAATAAAACGTGTGTACTTTTCAAATGAGAAATATCTATATATGTACAAGCACATATATAAATTATATATATACATAAATATATATATATATATA
>CABHPR010137889.1:22525-32755 GCA_902168415.1 Peromyscus melanophrys
TGGGGTTCCATAGAAATGGGGGTACATTGTGGAATAGTCAGGCAGTATAGCAACTGAGGAGGATGCCAACATCCTTGATGAAGGCCAACAAAATACCCTACATCACCACAGAGCCCACCATGGCTAGCGGACTACTAAGTGCTGCCAGCTCAAGAATATCATTTTCTTGATGTTCTTTTTCAGTTTTACTATATGCTTTATCACAAACACACATACTAATATCAAACAGCATTTTGCTCTTGAAAACACAAACTAAAAGAAGTCAAGAAGACTGACAGTCTAGTGCTGTGGGATAATGCCCTTGTACACTGGTTTAATAAAATGCTGATTGGCCAGTAGCCAGGCAGGAAGTATAGGCAGGGTGAGAAGATGAGGAGAATTCTGGGAAGAGGAAGTATTAGGATTCTGCCACTGCTCCAGCTGCATGACCACACATGTGCAGTTCAGCAGCTAAGTAAGGGTTCTTACGTCTTACATCATCAGTGTGTGCTGGTGATTATGTGCGCATGGTGTAGTCATGCAATCAGCACATCCATGGCATAGCTCTATAAGCTCACCTGCGCATGTTCACAGGAATCCTTAAAAAGCCAGACACAGATTCTTCCTCCTCCCTCTCTGTTCTCTCTTCCCCCACTATCTCTCTCTCTCTGCTCTCTGCATGTGCTTCTTCCCCAGGCCTGGTTCTTTTGTCCCCCCCCCCTCAATAAAGCTCTGATACTGGGTTTTGTCATGGCTCATGCCTCATGATCTTTCCGCACAGTAACCAACACTGCTTATGCATTTTTAAAAACAACAGGAAGGGCTGAGTCAGGAGTAACCAGCCAGACACAGAGGAAGCAAGATAAGGCAGAACTGAGAAAAGGTACCAAGCCATGTGGCTAAACATAGATAAGAATTATGGGTTAATTTAAGTGTAAGAGCTAGTCAGTAATAAGCCTGAGCTAATGGCCAAGCAGTTATAATTAATATAAGCCTCTGTGTGTTTACTTGGGGGACATGAGTGGGAGAGATCTGTCCCGACTGCCGGCCGGCTGAGACACAGGAAAACTTCCAGCTACAAGTCTAGTCTCAGGGACAGAGCATGAAAGGATAAATTCTAGGTGAGCATGGACCTGTCTCTTCCACCCTGCACATAAAAGCAATGAGCCCTCAAAGCTGTTATGTTTGTCTTAGCTTCTTTAATAAAGAAGCATTAAAGAAGGCAAAACAGCATTTGTTGCTCTGCTGTATCTAACATTTTCTCCTTGAATGAGACATTTCAGAACAGTTCAGATATGGAGACATGAGATGACTAGGCACAGATGGGACTTACCAGACTGGGGGTTTCAATTTGAACAACCTCTCTGCTGCCTGGACAGCCTTCCCAATATCGCTTGCCAACATGCTGACGGTGAAGAACTGACCTACATCCCAGTAATTGTTCATTTTCTCCAGACTCCCTTTTCTTCCCAATAAACTGTTCAGCCGGACACCTTAAGAATTTGAATTTTGATATCATGAAAAAAGTCTGTCTAGTTCTGCCATATTATACAAGACTTTAGGAAAAGGACAAGTAGGCATTTTATTTGGCTGCTGTCTCAGGTATGCTCCTGGAAAAGCAACTCTAGTTATTTGAACCAACACACACACACACACACACACACACACACACACACACACACACACACACACACACACACATCTTGCTATGTAGGCCTGGCTCTCTGGAAGTCACTATGTAGAATAGATGAGCCTTAAGGAGATCCACCTGCCTGTGCCTCCTGAGTCCTGTCACTATCCCCAGCAAGTTGAACATAATTTTTTAATGCTCAACTTATATAACTAAATCCTAAGCATCTGCAAGAATAAACAGCTTTACCTATTTTCCTTAGTTCCATCGAAGTTTCAAACTGTTGTCCAGCAACTATCAGCAAAACTGCAAGGTTAATTCCCGAATAAAGAGATGACTGGAGTTCAAACCCTTTGCGATACCTACAATTATAGAACCACCAAATTCTTATTACATCATCTTACTGATTTAGAATGAAATGGGTACATAATAATACAAACTACCTTTTCATGAAGATATTTATTGCTCTAATGTTTTATAGTCCCTCCCTTAACCCTGATGAACAGGTACACACATCAATGTTTTGAAAATGTAATAGCAACATGGTAACTTACACTAAGAAGTTTTTAGTTTTTCTCCTAAGATAGTTTGACTATAAAAGCCTATATTGACTACATAAATAAGTAAATCTAAAGGAAAACATACAAAAGAAATTTAAAATCCATTATAATCCTCCAAATGACCATAATTTGATATCTAAGTCTCATTTAAGTTAAACTCTCAGTGTACATTGGGTATTTTTATTTTATAGAAATGGCATCGATCATGGGTTATTTCTCTACATGCCATTTGCTTGCTTGCTTACATTATCATAACACTGAATCACTTCTTCATGTGTGAGGATACTGCCTGAATCTCAGATCCTAAATGCCTATCAATGCAAATGTGCAGGGGAGGCAAGAGGTAGGGAATTACCATATTAGGATAGGGAATGAGATTAAAAACTAGGTGTGCCATTTTATAGGAAAAAGTTTACAGTTTCATTTTAAATCTCCTCTTTATCCTTTACTAGACATAAAATGTTTATGACTACTATGATAAGGAAAAATGATTTATTCAATGGAGTAGTAACACAAACACAGTCAACTACCAAGAATTTGCAAACCAGGAGTGATTTTCTTTTCATTTATATGACAAGAGAATTTAGTGACACACTAGTTTTTAAAGTGAGAAGCTATCATTTAGTCAGTTACAATGTGGTTTTATGAGCTTTGGAGGATAATACAAGTACCCCACACAGACCAGAAGACACCAAGAAAATCATTGCTACTCCACTCAACAGAAGTCCAACCTTTCTCTCACTCTTCAATAGTCTAAGACTTAAAAATTTTTTCTTATTGAATCTTCCCATTTTTTCTGTCACAATGAAAATTTATACCAAAGAAAAGCATAGTGGAAGTTCATGCCTCTATTCTCAACACTTGCAAAGCTGAGGCAAGAGATTTGCAATGAACTCATTATCAATGTCACCTTAAAGTAGAATAGGTGGGCAAAGAGAGGGTGATGTGGGATCACAGTCTAAGAGGGAAGTTGAGCTGGAGATCTCTAAGGGTCCTAAGGTATGGGGGTGCCTGGGAATCCCAGAAAAATTTGTGTGCATAGAAATACCTTCACTTTCAACATCAGCTGTCAAATATGCATGAAGCCATCCAGGTTTTCTAGTCTTGCCTAACCCTCAAGCTGATAGCAATTTTAGGAGTGAGGCCTAGGAGAGGAAATGCCACAAAATCCCACAGAATCACAAGCCTCCAAAAAAAAAGTAGCTACTAACTAACATTCAGGGATTTTATAGAGCAAGGACACTCCCTAAAATATATTCACTGCCTAGAAGTGAGAATACTCCTGTTAGAAATGAATGTCAGTCTTGGATAAAAACTCTCTAATAATGGCCTGTCCCGTTTAAGAGTAAAATAATCATCTTATGTTTAATTTCATTGCTCTTCTTTTGCCTGTTTCTCACCATCACTAAGTGTATCCAGCATGCTTCTGCCCCAGCACCTTTGCCCTTGCTCTCCTCTTACAGTTATCTGTGAAGTTGCACTACCTTCATCTCTGTACTGGTCTTCACTATTCTATTTCAAAACACAAACTAGGGGCTGGAACTATAGCTCAGTAACAGAGCACTTGTGTAGTATGCACAAGATCCTGGGTTTGATCCCTAGCACCCCCAAAATAAATTACAATTTTAGACCACTCTCTCAACCTTCTTTTTACCCTCCCTCCCTGCTTAACTCCCCACCTAAGTCTTCACCATCAGCTCATAGCCTATAGATTTTATTTGCTTGCTGACTTCCCTTACCAGCAAGGCAAGGTCCCCAAAGATAAGGATTCATGTCTGCTGTGTCTGCATCTCCCATGCAGAAAAGTGTCTACTACAAAGTAAGCCTTGAATAAACATCTGTTGAATAAAGACAGGCAGACATGAACAGCTCACTGGGAAGATGATGCCCAATGGTGGTGGACACAATTCTGGAAAGGGCAATTGGCAGGAGTATGTGAAGCCTCATTCTTTTCTCATGAATGAGTAAATGAATGAGATAAGCATAAATAGCAGGAACCTCTATTTATCACGTCTTTCTCTCAGAACCAGGAATCTGAACATTCCTAGACCACATACACTGTAATCATTTTCGCTGTCAGGTGACAGGCATTTATGTACTAGGGAAAAGACCTGGCTACTCAGCCTACATGATTCCGCTCTATGCAGCACTATGTGTGCTATTTACCACTCAATGGCACTGTCTCTGCTTGCATCCTCTTCACAGCCTGAATCCAAGAAGATGTCCTTATAGATCCTCCCACACAGGCAAAACATGTCAGGAGCTGGGTGATCACAGCTTTGCAGAACTTGGAGCATGACCTGAAGAGCCTTCTCACGGTCACCTGTGCTGTTTCTCCTGAAAAATATGAGATCATAAACATCTAATTTAAGATGTTTATGTATATATGCATTTGTTCTAGTCAAAGGAAAAATACTCTTCCCTTTTCAAATGTAGCAACTACTTAAGAACTGTGCCAGAAAATCTCATTAAAAAGTATAGCCAATTCCTTTCTTGATTTTATTCTTAATATATCAGAAGAAGAAAATAGAGAAGAAAACAGTATTAAAAAGAGACTTAAGAGTCATGTCAAGCAAATGCAATATATAAACTCTGTCTAGATTCCTAGTCAGATATATCCACTGTAAAAATGTAAGTAAGGGACTGGAGAGATGCTCAGTGGTTAAGGGCACTTACTGCTCTGGCAGAGGATCCAGACTGTGTTCTCAGCACCCATGTCAGTTAGCTCACAACTGCCTATTACCCAAGTTCAGGGAATATAACTCCCTCTCTGGCCTGTGCATGTACCATGGTGCACACACATACAAGCAGGCAAAACACTCATAAACATAAAATAAAATAAATCTTTTAAAAAAGTAAATCTGGGAAAATTTGAACACTGGTATTAAGGAATTGTTATTAATTGTTATAATATTTATAGATACCCTATCTATAGTTATTTCATAAAAGCACCCTTAACCTTGAAACATCTATGGGTGAAGTGGAATGTTTTGATTCTTAATAAAATCTGGTCTTTGAGTAGAAAAAAGTGAGGGTTAAGATAAAATAAAATTGCTTTTGCAAAGATAACTATTCAAGTGAATAAAGGGTACATGGAGATTAATTATAATGATGGTTAGTTTTACATATCAACTTGACTTTGCTAATGGATGCCCAAAGACTTGGTAAAATTATTATTTCTGGGTGTGTGGGTGGGACTGGCATTTGAGTCAATAGACTAAAGACTCACCTTTACCAGTGCTAGCTAGCACCACTAACACATTGAAGCCCAAGTAGACCAAAAAGGCCAATCTCAATCTATCTTCCTCCTTCCCTCTCTTTGAGCTGTGAAATTATCTTCTCCAGCCCTTAGACACTGAAGTTCCTGGTTCTAGGTTTTCTTTTTTTTTCTTTTTTTCTTTTTTTTTGGTTTTTTCGAGACAGGGTTTCTCTGTGTAGCTTTGTGCCTTTCCTGGATCTCGCTCTGTAGATCAGGCTGGCCTCGAACTCACAGAGATCCGCCTGCCTCTGCCTCCCGAGTGCTGGGATTAAAGGCGTGTGCCACCACCGCCCAGCCCTGGTTCTAGGTTTTTAGACTTCAGGGATCACATACAGTGGCACTCCTAATTCTCAGGCCTTTGGACTCATTGAATTCTACCAATGGCTTTCCTGGGTCTCTGGCTTGCAGGCAGCCTATGATGGGGCTTCTCAGGCCCCATAACCACATGAGATAATTTTAATAATAAATATTTTTGCATTTCTATTCCCTCCATCTTTTTTAGACATGATCTCACTCTGTAGGCCTGGCTGTTCCCAGAACCCACTGTGTAGACCAGGCTGGTCACTCAAACTCACAATAATTCTGATTTTGCCTCTCTAGTTCTTATATAAACATGTGCCACTATGCCAGGCTCTTAGATTTCTGTATTTCCTATTGGTCTGTGTCTATGAAGATCCTTACCTACAATCACAATATTCTCCAATTTTGAATATTTTTGAAATTTTACATAAAAAATTAAAAGATAGGCAAGCATCCTGACTTTAACAATTCCACTTCTACAATTTATAATATACAATTTTCCCAACAAGTTTTGAAAAATACTTTTGTTATGGCATTGCTTATAATAGTGAACAATTGGAGATAGCTGCAAATATCTGTTAACACAATGGACAGAGAAATGTATAACAACCAAGTTATGTAATACTATGCAGCCCTTAGAAAGGAACAAATACATAATAATGTAGAACAATAGCCACAATGTTGTACAGAAAAATGCTAGTTAAAAGCATGATCTTGTTCTTTGAAATAAACACTACTAACACATATGCTCACGCATATAGACAGAAGCCTGGAAGGATACACCTTAAACTCTTTAGAAAACTTCTGCGAGGATTTGTATAAAATGGTTGTTTTTATGCGTTGTTAATAACTAGTCTAGTGAATCTTTTAAATATTTTGTTGGGACATGCCACTCAACCCAAGCTGGACTGAAACTTAGTATGTAGCCCAGGCTGGCCTCAACCTCATGGCAATCCTCCTGCCTCAGCCTCCCAAATTCTGAGAATACATGAGCCAGCTACTACACCCAGCTTTATAAAGAAGTTGTTCTTCTTAATTTCTTGGCACTTTTATAGCAGGTTTTTGTTTTCTTTCCTAAAGACACACCTCAAAAACTTACTTCATCATCTAAGAAGACAGAATAGTACCTATATAGCCTTTCTTAACTGGGGATCCATAACAAAATTAAACTCTAGAGAACATTATTGTATCATTTATATGACTATTTGATAAGTTCTCCCAAAGATGGTACATGACTAGCCCCATTGCACACTCAGGAAAGAAATGTATTCATGTCATTCAGTGGATACCATAGGGCATTAGGGTTTAATTCTCTTGCTGGAACATAACCCAGATTGAGAAGGGCTAATCTGGACACTTGGCATCCTTCTGTTTTTCCACTCTCTCTTTTCCATCTCCTACTTTGGTCTTGTCTTAATGCATTTGAGTTTCTGCTCTCTTTGTCATATAGTATTTAATTTAACCAGCCTGAAAACCAGATTGCTTTTACATAGCCTACCATGATATTCTTTAATTATTAGAGCTAACAGATACCAAACCAAGTCAAATTTACTAAAGCATTTAGATAACTCCTAATGTCTGTGGTAAGAATACAAAAAAATATTAAAACTTTAATGAGGTACAAAATTTCTACACCTGTTACTAGCCAACTTTTGAGGGATAAAATATTTAGGATTTTGCAAAGAATGTACTTAACTCACCTAAATGCTTAATTGTTGCTGAGAATTCAGGTTGGGACACTTTTTTCTGGACTAGTTATACTAAAATTTCCTTTTGAGATTTTTTCAATTATTATTAACTTGAACTTACCCTTGTTAAAACAAAATGCCTTTGAATATACCCAAAACAAAAATCAAGCACCTGAAAAATGAAAAGCCAAGAGATTTTTCAGCTTAAAAGTCACTTTAGGACAGGTGCTAAACAGCTAATCCCTTTACTGGTTACTAACCAGCTTTGAGATCTGCTTATCATTTCCAGATCCCAAGTATCCAGAAACAAGCCCTACAGATAAAAACTCCTGTGTTTAATCAGTCAGCAACATCATTTCTGACACTAAGGACATCTCACAATGATGAGAAAGTAAAGATGATAGTGGGGCTTAACCTTATTAGACACACCTAGGGGTCTTTAAGAGCCCAGGGATCCAGTGTGCACCCCAGATCAATTAAATGTGACTCTTTGGAGATGAGAGTTCGACATCCATGCTTTTATCCTGAACATTCTGACTCAGCATGTCTGCATTACTGCTAAATCTATGGAACAATTCTCAGTCCTTGAGCTATCTGATCATTTGATCTACACATGCATTTGACCTGTGTGTGCACTTAACAACTGTGGCTCCTTTTTCATTCATTTGATTAGCAGGACACTGCATTCACCTGTTTATCTTCTTACTAGAGCTTGATAACTACTTATCTTCCTACTAGAGCTTGATAACTACTTATCTTCCTACTAGAGCTTGATAACTACTTATCTTCCTACTAGAGCTTGATAACTACTTATATCTATCATCTTTTAACAATGGAGTATCTCCAAACACAAACATTTGGCCCTTCTCTGTAGCAAATACATTAGGTATTTGATACAATCTAATTATAAACTGAGTTTTCAAACCATCTATATTCTGACAATCATCAAATTTCTATTTCTAGATTTCTATCTCCATCTGAGCACATCCTTTGCATGTCTAACCCCTCAAATTCAATACATCTAAAATCATTTGATCATACTATCATAATGTCCTTCTTGCAGCCTTCCTCATTTTGTTTAATGATTAGTCCATTATTCTTGTTATTTAGCCAAAAAAATAACGTTAGTCATGATTTATGTCCCCTAATACTGTTTACTCATCAAGCAGATGCCACTGGTTTTTATTCAAACCATATCTGAAAAGTCCACTCCTCATGAATTCCAGTTACCACCATGGGCCAAACCACTGTCATCCCCCACCTTCTCCCTTACTTCTCTACAATGTATTCTTTTAAACATAACTTTATTTTGTTGGCTTTTTTTCTTTTTCTTTTTTTAAATGTGTAGTGGAGCTGGGTCCCCTGGAAATTAAAGCCACCATGTGGGTGCTGAGAATTGAACCTGGGTCCTCTGGAAGAGCAGTCAGTGCTCTTAACCACGGAGCCATCACTCCAGCCCCTTACAATGTATTCTTAACACAAAAGTCATTGATCCTCAAACAATTTTATATCAGGTAACAGCTCTAAATCTAACCTCTCCTGGAGCAAGATGACTGTGGCGGTGTATGCCTGCAATCTCAGCACTCTAGAGGCTAAGGCAGGAGGAGTATTGTAAATTTGAAGCCTGGGCTACACAGTGAGACTTTATTTCACACAACAACAACTCTTCAGGGACGCTTAGCTTAGGAAAAGTATCATTTTCTAAAAATGGTCTTTTCAATATTTTCCAAGATCTTGTAGCTAGTTATTTCTCCAGTCTCATCTCTTACTATCTTCTGCTCCAGCTGTGCAAGCCTTGTTCAATGTGCTGGTCTCTACCTATGGCTTTCCTCCCCATGTATTTAAACTACATGACCCCTGATTACTTTCTGACTTTTACTCCATATTGCTTTCTAATGAGTGAGGTCTTCTCTGATGAGACCACCATCTTTTCTAGAACATAGTTTGTTTTGCAGGTACCGAAAACATAACAAAAGAATTTAGGGCATAAAAGCATGCGAACAGTCCTTCCTGTGGTGGGAAGTCATGATGAAGTCAATTCCAGAACTATGACAATTTCCACACTTGCTTGCCTGGTCTAAGTAGATGAATGAAAGAAAGAGCCTTTGATTGCTGTGGGATGTCTTTCTGTACACTGTGAATGTGTTGCTCTCATTGGTTGACAAATAAAGCTGTTTTGGCCAATAGCCAGGCAGAATAAGGTTAGGCGGTACAATCAAACTGGAGATGAAGAAGGGCGGAGTCGGAGCAGATGCCAGGAGCCACTGGGGAAGCAAGATATATAGAAAAAGAGGTAACAAGCCATGAACCACGTGGTGATGCATAGATTAATAGAAATGGGTTAATTTATATGTAAGAGCTAGTTAGTAATAAGCTTGAGTTAATAGGCCAAACATTTTGTAATTGATATTAAGCCTCTGAGTGATTATTTATAAGTGGCTGCAGCAAGGGGTGGGACAGAGAAACCTCTGTTTACATTTGATAGTAAAAACAAGGAGTAAGTCAGCTTTTTTTTTTCTTGGAAAACAGTATTAAGGTGATAGGAGAGAATCCAATTTAGAATCATCCCTAAGCAAAAGAAAATCACCCACTCTAACAATTCTGTTACTCTAGCTCTACCCCCTGAATTTAGTCTAGAAAGCCACAAATGAAAGAGAAGCTCAGAAACCAAAAGCTGTCTCATGCATTAATCACAGCATTTGGATTCCAGGCCCTGCAATAACTGAATCCAAAGATATCAGAAATGGCAGTTCCTGGCTCTTCTTGCATAAATATTGACAAGACAGAAAAGGTAGCACAGGGACAGGAGGTTGG
>CABHPR010137890.1:1477-15290 GCA_902168415.1 Peromyscus melanophrys
GTGTGTGTGTGTGTGTGTGTGTGTGTGTGTGTGTGTGTGTGTGTGTGTTAAGTCTCAAGCCTGAGACAAATGGCAAACCAAGGTGTCTGTTTAACATATCAAAGTGGTCCTGGCTGCCAAGTTCTCCCAGCATCCCTTAGTCCCTACCTGATACAGAGTATGGCTGGCACACCCTACCCCTACCCTAAACTTCTCTAGCTCAGGGCCTGGGCTACCCTTCCTCCCAGCTGTTCTTCCTTATATAATCCAGACATTTTGGTTACCCAGCCCTTTTGTCAACCCTTAGCAACCCTGACAGTAAATGAAGAACTTTGGAGGAAAGAGGCAGACTTGCTTATTTGTTTGTTTGTTTGTTTATTAGTGTATGGGTGATGCCCGCATGGTTGTGTGCACCACAACCATGGAGTGCACGCAGAGACCAGAAGAGAGTGTTAGATCTCTTAGAACCGAAGTCACAGACGGTTGTGAGCCACCCTGTAGGCACAGAGAATCAAACCCAGGTCCTCTGGAAGAGCAGCCAATGCTCTTAAATGCTGTCATCTCTCCAGCCCTGGAAGGTGGCAGTCTTGAAAACTCAGAGGCTTAGCAAAGGTTTTATTTTTACCTACATTATATTGAAGAGATGAGCTCATATTCTTTTAAATATTCCTCATTCTTATTATTAAATTTTAAATGTTTATGGCTTTATATATTTTTAAACACGTGTGTGTGTGTGTGTGTGTTTATTGTAGTTGTTACGGTGAGAGACAAAGAACTCTGCTTGCAGGCCCATCACCACACACTACTGGCCACTGGAATCTCACTGGGCTCCTCAATACCACAGAAAATAATAAGCAGCATCCACACTAGGTTGTTCCCAGAGTACCATGCTGCAGTAGGAATCACCTTTGCCACTGTGCTGTCTTTGCACAGAGCCTCGGCCATGAACTCTGCGGTGTCTGTGGCTCAGCTTCTGTAGAGTCTCAGACTACTCACAGCAGATGTGTGCTTACTCCACCGTGCTCATTCTTCAGACCGAGACAACTCAGCTGAATGAAGTGACTCTGTCCTCAGAAGTTACCTCTCAAAAATGCAAATTGCAGCTGGGCACATAACTCATGCAACTCCTGAGGCTGAGACAGAAGACTCTAGGCATTTAATGCTAGCCTGGGCGACACAGCAAGACCTTTTTGCTTTATTTTCTTTTTTCATTTTCTGAGACAGGATCTCCTGCAGCCCAGGCTGGCCTCTAACTCACTACGTAACTGAAAATGACTTTGCACTCCAGTCCATTTTTCTTATCATAACTAAGGAAACTTCATTGATCCAACTGCTTTAAATCACTCTCATCTATTTTTTAGGAAACATTTCAGTACATCAAGTCACCTTACAACTTGGTTGTTTGAAATAACAGCATTTGGGGTTGGGTGCAGCCCAGTGGTGGAGCACTACCCTAGCAGGCAGGAGGTCATGGTTCCATCCCTAGCACAGATAGCCAAAGAGCAAACAAAAAGCTAAAGAGAAAAAAACAAAACAAAACAGTGTACTTGAAACATCCCTGATGGAGGGCCAATGCCTCCTAGCTGGAGCTCCTCAAGTAGGCTGGCATCTTCTCTGCCCCTGCCCCACCCCCCAGGCCTTGCTCCCTTCCCTGATGATAGTTGCAGAGCTTTGACAGATGTGGGCCACCTAGGGCCTCCATTTCATATTTTGGCCTTGGAGTGTAATGCAGCTGTCAGATCATTCAGGACTCCAGGACAAGTATTCCAGGCTGTGGGCAGAAGCTGCATCACCTTTTCTGAATAAACCTCTTGGCTGACTACAAGAAGACCACAGCATACCCAGATAAGAGGGGACGCAGACCTTACTCCTTCATAAAAGGAATATCAAGCTCATATTCTGAACAGAATATGGGAAGGAATATACCTCAGTCACCACTGTTCAAATAGCACATCATTTTTTTATTCTTTTAAAAATATGGGGGTTTGGTGTTTTGTTCTGTTTTGAGGCAGGGTCTCACTGTGTAGCCCTGGCTGACTTAGAATTCACTATGTAGAACAGGCTGGCCTTGAACTTACAGAGATCCATCTGCCTCTGCCTCCCAAGTGCTAGGATTAAAGTTGTGTGCCACTACGTCCAGCTAACCTTTTATTTTAAGGATATATTATTTTCCACTCCAGCTGTTGACTCCATTTCTGAGAAATGAAGTCACAAATAGGGACTTATCCTTCCTATTTTTTTTTTATTAAAACCATGTCTGCTGTGGTGCTACAAGCTGCAAAAATATACAAAGTAGGATTTTGGTTGATTATGACAAAACTAATACCCGAAAGACACCAAGGGCCTTCCAGAGGTCAAGCTGAGGCTCAAGGAGCCTTGGTGATATTTGGCTTTTGATTATTAGCCGTTTCCTGCTATGAGTTTCTTGTGGGCTGTTGTAGCTTTTCCGTCATTTATTGGGCACCATTTCCCCTCTACTAAAGGAATATTTAGATAACCTTGTGTGCTGACAGCTATGCACAGCCAGAACCCCAGTTCAAGCCTCCCTGTAATTATCATCATTGACAGCATCCGGCCAGGTGCATCCCCAGATGGAGGAAAGTACCTTATCAGAGATACCTCTGTACTTTCTAAGAACAGACTTAAGCATCCAGACTACTCATTTAAGAAGGCCTGGCGGATGTGCCAATTAAGCTTAACTTCCTTAAGTTCCAGATCTCCCTTTAACTATCACCAGAGGCATCTAGCTATACACAGGTTGCCTAGCGACTAAGCACACTTTCCCCCACCCTGAAGAAAAACGGCAGATAGCTTAGACAGATAGAAGCCACAGGAAAAAAGAAGACAGTTTTATTTTCTCCCATTGACCTAGCAACTTATAGATTCTTAACATTTTCTACCAATCACGTTTAAGATTATAGTTGAGCACATTAAATCCCTCTTCTTAGACGTTACCTGAATTTAGCCTTTAGTTAATTCATTTCCCCATTAGTCTCTTCCCTTTTGGGTTGCAAATGATAATTAACAATTACTGCCCCTCTATGTGATTCTTATGACCCCTTCGTTTGACCCTGGAAGCCTGGCTTTGTACTGCCAAGGGATTACTGCTTGTAAGTGTATGTATACCAGGACTCCCAGGGTATGGGAGAACAAAGAAGAAGATTTAAAAGAATAAATGACTGGACTAAGAGTTCTGTGTGCTGAGATTCTTTTCCCAAAAATAGTCCTTGCCATTCATAGTTCTCTCTCCTGAGCCCCTGGGATGTATAATATTAAGACAGGTCCCTATAATATTATACAAGACTGTGGGATGTCTTTCTGTATGCTGTGAATATATGTTGCTCTGGTTGGTTGATAAAGCTGTATTGGCCTATGGCAAGGCAGCTTAGAGGCAAATGGGAAATCCAAGCAGATATATGGAGAGAAGAAAGGAGAGGTGGTAGAAACACCAGCTGCCATCAAAAGAACAAGATGCCAGCAGACCGATAGATTATAGATATGGGTTGAGTTAAACTATAAGAGTTAGCTACGGGTGGTGGTGGTACACACCTTTAATCCCAGCACTCGGGAGGCAGAGGCAGGCAGATCTCTGTGAGTTCAAGAGGCCAGCCTGGGCTACCAAGTGAGCTCCAGGAAAGGCGCAAAGCTACACAGAGAAACCCTGTCTCGGAAAAAAAAAAAAAAAAAGAGTTAGCTATAGCAAGAAGCCTGCCATAGGCCATACAGTCTGTAAGTAATATTGAGCCTCTGAATGATTATTTTATAAGTGGCTGTGGGACCGTGGGGCTGGGCAGGACCAGAGAAACTTTCCAGCTACACTTGTCTGTATTTGTACGCTGTGTGTACAGTGCTTGTAGAGGCCAGAAAAGGGCATTGGACCCTTTGGAGCTGGAGTTATAGATGATTGTGAGCTGCCATGTGAGTGCTGGGAACTGATGCAGGCCCTCTTCAAGTGCTTTTAACCAATGAGCTATTTCTCCAGCCCCAGCAGACCATTTAAAGAACCACACAAAAACAGTTCACCTTTACTCAAGGACCATGTTGTAAGCATCAAGCTTTAAGAGACTGCACTTCTCCAGGTGAGCTGTGAAATAATCCTCTGTACACTGTAAAGATTTGTCACTTGAATTGGTTTAATAAAATATTGATTGGCCAGTAGTCAGGCAGGAAGTATAGATCAGGCAACCAAACTAAGGATGATAGGAAGGAGAAGGAGTCACCAGTCAGACTCAGATGAATGTGCCATGTTAATAAAAGTACCACCACATGGTAAAGCATAAATAGAAATATGGATTAACTTAAAATGTAAGAGCTAGTTAGTAATAAGCCTGAGCTACTGGCCAAGCATTTATAATTCATATTCAGCCTCTGAGTTGGTTATTTGGGAATGGGCAGTTGGGACAGGAAATGATCATTTACACAGGTGAGCATTCTCATCCTCTCTAACAGGCAGCATTTCCCAAGGGATGATGTAAGGAGGAAGAAAGGTACAGAGAAAGCAATGCAGCCAGGGAAGAAAGTGAGGCCCCACCCTGAAAGTTCTCCACGCTCCACCCCACACTTCACACAAGGCTTCTTTTACTACAGCCTTATGTGTTGAATGGCTGATCTCCCTCCTGGCAGTGATATTTTTGAAGGTTCTGAAGAGTTCAGGGTTGTGGGGTATCCACCAGAGAAGACTGCTCAGACATGGGTGTCTTAGTCAGTGTTCTGTTGCTATAAAGAGACACAATAACCATTGTAACTCTTATAAAGGAAATCATTTAACTGGAACTTACTTACGGATTCAGAGGTTTAGGCCATTGTCATCACGGCAGGAAGAATAGTGGCACCCAGGCAGACATGGTGCTGGAGAAGGAGTGGGCAGTTCTATATCCAGATCTGTAGGCATCAGGGAGAGAGAGCCACTAGGCCTGACTTAAGCATTTGAAACCCCAAAACCTACCCCTAGTGACACACTTCCTCCAACAAGGCCATACCTCCTAATTCCTGTCAAGTAGCACCAATCCCTAATGACCAAGCATTAAAATATATGAGCCTATGGGGGCCATTCCTAGCCAAACCACCACGATGGGTTTAAGCCAACAGGAAGTATTTATTAGCTGGCCAGCACCTACACTGGGTGTGTGGGATCCCAGTGTAGCAGTGAGCCTTTCTCTACGTGAGCTTTTCTGCACAAAAAACACATTCTGGATTGACATACTTAGAGTTAACAAAAACAGTTAGCCATAAGCAGAACTCCAGAAGCCAAAAAGCAAGATTAGTACATTTAGAGACATCTCAGAACTATGGACTTTGATGGATTAGGTTTTAGTTTTCATTTTGGCTGGTGGTACTATCTATGTGCTGAGTTTTATGGCCTGAATGGTACTTCCATCATGGAGTCATACTAAGGTTTGGGGCCCTGTTATATTCCCCACTGGTCTTAGTGAATAAGTTAAATCATGGACTCAACCTACTCTAAAGAGGTGTGCATAATTGATCACATAGATTAAGATGCAGGATTCCACTGTTAATCCATTCAGAATGAGAACCATAGAGCAGCTAACCAGGGGCACCAAGAGAACCAAGATTGGGACCAACTATCTGATTGATGTCTTTGTCTTTTTCTTTCCTGAGATTTTTTTTTTTTACCAACCATGGCAACATTTCCTCTAATTACTCCTGATCAATTATCATAGAAACAATGGTTTTTTTTTTCCCCAAAGCCACACATAGTTCCTCTTATCTCGTAAGAAGTAAATCTAAACCTCTCCAATTTTGTAGGACGCAGAGAAAGCAAGATGAGAATGCCACACTGAGAAAAGGTACCAAACCACGTGGCTAGAGAGAGATAAGAATTATGGGTTAATTTAAGGGTAAGAGCTAGTTAGTAATAAGTCTGAGCTACCAGCCAAGTGTTTATAATTAATATTAAGCCTCTGAGTCAATTATTTGGGAAGTGAGTTCTGGGTATTTGGGAGTTGCTGGTGGGACAGAAACTTCCATTTATAATTATCCACATGAGGTTTTCCAAGATTGGACCCATGAATATTTCCTCATGGTGGAGGGTGCCGTTCTGTATGCTGTGAATATGTGTTGCTCTGATTGGTTGATAAATAAAACACTGATTGGCCAGTAGCCAGGCAGGAAGTATAGGCAGGATAAGCAGACAAGGAGGATTCTGGGAAGAGGAAAGCTGAGTCAGGAGTCACCAGCCAGACACAGAGGAAGCAAGATGTCAAGGCAGAACTGAGAAAAGGTACCAAGCCACGTGGTTAAGCATAGATAAGAATTATAGGTGAATTTAAGTGTAAGAGCTAGTCAGTAATAAACTGAGCTAATGGCCAAACAGTTACGATTAATATAAGCCTCTGTGTGTTTACTTGGGGGATGTGAGTGGGAGAGATTTGTCCTGATCACCAGCTAGTAGGGACACAGGAAAACTTCCAACTATGGGGAGGAGGGCGGCTCATGAGGCCCCATCCATCCCAGTTACATAAAATTGGTTGCTGGGGAATGGAGGCTTTTCTTCAGTGGTTTAGTTTCCCATAAGTTGCCTGTGTAGGTAACCCTTCATCCATGCTCCTGTAAATAACCCCAATTAAACTAATTGGTTCACCAAGCTACATTTGGGTGCAATCAATTCTGTGGTCTATTGTAGATAGCCTCTCTGGGGTGAATGTAATTTGTCCATGTCTCTTCAGGAAAACTTAACACAGTACACAGCTTCTTTCTTAGTTTTTTGGGGTTTGTTTGTTTTGTTTTGTTTTGTTTTCTAAAAATTAGAACAAAACAAAACCAAAGACCAGGCTGGCCTTGAATTCACGGAGATCTGCCTTCCTCTGTTCCCAACTGCTGAGATTAAAGGCCTTCTTTCTGGGTTTTGAGTTTGTACTCTGTGGAGTTGATGGTAGGTGAAATATTTCAGATAGAAGACCAATTCTTTGTATTCTGAGACATCCTCTTCTGGCCAGCTCAGACCCCTGCATTCATGTGCACACACACTCTCCCCACCAGCCCACACATATAATTAAAAGTAAAATCTGGAGAGATGGATCAGTGGTTAAGAGCATTGGTTGCTTTCCCAGAAGACCTGGGTTCAATTTCCAGCACCCACGTAGCAGCTCATAACCCTCTGTAACTCTAGTTCTGGGATATCAGACACCATCATCTGGTCTTCTCTGATTCTGCAGGCCTGTAGTGCACAGACCTACATGTAGTTAAAATATCCATACACATAAAAATAGTAAATACATCTTTAAAATAAAAAAAAATATTTAAACAATATTGCATAAGAATATAAGACAATCACTAGCAAAAAACAAAAAAAAAAAAAAAAAAACTGGCCAAGATGCTTCATGGGATGAGGAAGCTCACTGTCTAGGTCTAAATGAGTTTCTATCCATGAGGTCCAGGAGACGCCCTCCTTCCTGCTTTGAAGCAGGATCTCACTATGTAACCATGGCTAACCTGGAGCTCATTGTGTAGACCAGGCTTGCCTCAAACTTAAGGCTATGCTTTTGGCTCTGCCTCCTCAGTACTCAGATTCCTGGCATCATAAATTTGTGTTGTGTTAGTCTACTTAATTTTTGGAAATGAGCTAAAGCAGCAATAGCAAAGGAGTAGAGACACCACAGAGTCACTGAGGTAAAACAAGGAAAGGAGAAGCCAGGCTCACAGCTAGTTTATGAACTGGTGTGTGGAGAAAGCTCCAAGCCTCTTGGAACACTGACTTCACTTGGACCATTGCTTTGTGTATGTGAACTACATTTTAGATCCAAACTGGAATACTGAGGAGTCTTTAAGGTTGCCTCAAAGATACAAAGAGAAGAGAGGTGAATCCGAGGGGGTCCTGCTGAGTGACCATCCCTTAAGCTAGTGTCTATAGACTGTTTTAAAAACT
Organism: Peromyscus melanophrys; assembly: GCA_902168415.1. Lineage (NCBI taxonomy): Eukaryota > Metazoa > Chordata > Mammalia > Rodentia > Cricetidae > Peromyscus > Peromyscus melanophrys. The sequence goes on from CABHPR010137890.1 coordinate 9,342, forward strand.
TGTTAGTTAACAAGTCTTCTAATACGCTCTGAAAGAATTTTACTTTTACAAGAGAGCAAGAATGGATGCTTTGGGTCAGCAAGGAGTTTCAGTGGGTAATGGTGTCTGCCACCAAAGTTGGCCACCTAACTTGACCATGTGACAGAGAAGAGAGGACTTCTGATAGTTGTCTTCTGAGCTCCACTTGCAACCCATAGAACACCCTTCCCACAATAAATGTTATTTTAAAAAATTAGAAAGATAAAAGAATGATGCTTTCATTGAAGGGAGAGAAACCACTGTAGCTAGAGTTTTCCTAACTGGCCCACAGTCAGGGCAAATCTCTCTTACCTGCCAGTCCCACAGCTGCTCAGACCCAACCAAGTAAACACAGAGACTTATATTGCTTACAAACTGTATGGCCGTGGCAGGCTTCTTGCTAACTGTTCTTATATCTTAAATTAATCCATTTCTATAAATCTATACCTTGCCACATGGCTCGTGGCTTACCGGCATCTTTACATGCTGCTTGTCCTGGCAGTGGCTGGCAGTGACTCCCTCCGCCTTCCTGTTCTTTTTATTCTCTCTGTTAGTCCCGCCTATACTTCCTGCCTAGCCACTGGCCAATCAGTGTTTTATTAGCAACACATTTGCCATACAGAACATCCCACAGCACTTCCCTTTATTTTTTTTTCCAAAAGGAAGGTTTTAACCTTAAAGTAAATTACATATAATTTGGGAATTTGGGCGTAGCTTCTCTTACTACTTCCTGCTGGAGGGGGGCGCTGTATCTTATGGGGACACAAAGAAAATTTTAGGATCATGGAGTAGTCCATGAGAGTGTATCGTCTGAGCCAGTTGCCTTGAAACAGTTCTGGATGTTGGATCATCTGAGCCATGGTGTCATCGGAGAACTTTCAGGTGGTCTTGGCTGGTCAAACCTGATGTATCTTAATCTGGAACAAATCCATAGCCTCTGGCTTTCTGTGGAAACAAAATCAGAGCCTCCTTTCCAAAGCAACATATCCTTACATCCAAATTTTGAAGTCAAGGTATCTTTAAAATATACATATTGGTTTAACTCAGTTTCCTTTACAATCAAATATCTCTCTGCAGTTAAGAATCCCAAAGACAACACAATGCAGATTCTCTGTGTGATATCCATCTTTACATGGCTTATATTTTATACTTCCTTTACTGTCTCTTTAAAGACTTCATTTTTCAAAACTATTTCTTTATATAACTGTATATATTCCTTTTTATCTCTCTTTGAAGCCTACGTACATTTTTACACACATTTTAAAGCATTTAAAGTCTTGTTCCATCTGAATCTGTTTTATTGTGAATCAATTGTTTTAAACTACAGCATTTCTAAGACTGAAACGGTGCTGTGGCTGCTGGCTCTGCTCACCTCAGCTTCCCAACATGGCGGTGATACGTTTATCGTCAGCTCTGGGAGCCTTCGTGGGTCTATGCTTCTATCAAAGCAGCGTGTAGCCCAGAAACCTCTTTTTTTTTTGTTTTGTTTTGTTTTGTACTAGCAAAGGCTAAATCCACAATGCAGCTTAATGTGCCACTTGCAGAGGCCTCATTCCCGCCATACTGCTGGTCAAACACGCACGCCAGGAACCCGCCATACAGTAGCTCAAGCCCGCAGGCTGCGGCTAACTTGAGAAAGACAACTAGGAAGCTATTTTAGCTCTGTTTTAGAATCTTCTTTTTACGCTTTCTCAGGTTTTAAGTGGAAATTCCTGCCCCACGTTCTGGCGCCATTTGTAGCTAGAGTTTTCCTGCCTGGCCCACGGTCAGGATAAATCTCTCTCACCTGCCAGTCCCACAGCCGCTCAGACCCAACCAAGTAAACACAGAGACTTATATTGCTTACAAACTGTATGGCCGTGGCAGGCTTCTTGCTAACTGTTCTTATATCTTAAATTAATCCATTTCTATAAATCTATACCTTGCCACATGGCTCGTGGCTTACTGGCATCTTTACATGCTGCTTGTCCTGGCGGTGGCTGGCAGTGACTCCCTCCGCCTTCCTTTTCTTTTTATTCTCTCTGTTAGTCCCGCCTATACTTCCTGCCTAGCCACTGGCCAATCAGTGTTTTATTTATTGACTAATCAGAGCAACACATTTGCCATACAGAACATCCCACAGCAAACCACCCTGAAGAAAGTTTTATTTTCTCAGGAAGATAGGCAAGCTGTGAATAATCCCCATGTGGTTAACACTAATTCTTACAAAATTGGTCCTTGTAGGTCAACCAGATCTCTTTCCTTTGTTTTAGAAATTGAGCTGAAATCATTCCTGCTGACCCAGGAATGCTGGCTGCCTGCCCAGAAGTGTCACCCTCTGTTAAGTGCTCAATGTATAATGAGCCTGCAAAGGGCTGAACTCAGCATAAATAAAAGTTCAAACTGGAACTTAAATTTTTAACACATTTGCAGTATGAGAACAAAATAGCCAAGGGATCTACAACATGATGACATCATGAGACTAACCAAAGGATTACTTTAATTGGCCAAAGACCCACTCTCGAAGGAGACGTGCCACTCCAACAGCTGCCTAAACTGCCAGAGCTCTTTCACCACTCCAGGACATCAGGATGCAATCTGCTTCCTGTTCGGCTTTGCTTTAGTGGAGCGGTGTGTTGAGAGGAAGGGAGAATGAGACATTCCAGTTTTCTGTGTGAGAAAAAGAAAGAGAAGGAAGAGGCACTGGCCATCACAACACTTGGAGGTGGAGGCAGGAGGATTCCAAGGCCGTCAAGAGAAAGAAAGAAAAGTGAAGAACAAAAAAGAAGTAGTGTCAAGGAGAGCAGGTAGAGGGATTCTTCACATGGGGCACTTACTTCCCAGCTGTGTGTGTAACACAAGACCACAGAAACACAGAGGAGGGTTCCTCACACAGTGTTATTAGTTTTGGGGTGCATAATTATTTGTCGGGTAGCTATTGTGTATGTATTTAAATGTTTGCAACTTTTTCTTGCTGTTGTTATGAAACAGGATCTCATTATGTAGCCCAGACTGGCCTGGAATGTGGGGTCCTCCTCCCTCAGCCTCCTGAGTGCTAGGATTACTGGACTTAACACTGGGCCAGAAGCATTTCAGGGTGTTTAGCCTCACTGGACTTCATGAGGAAAACACCAATCCAGTGAGACAAACAAAAATGTCTCCAGACATTGCCAATGTCGCTGAGGGGCAACTGCTCCATCACGATTGGAGAACCATAGGCTTACAGTGGGGAAGGGTTGTTAGAGTGTGTGGAAGGAGATGGAAGGGCAGGTGTAGAAGTCAGCAGAACAATATGCAACTCATTTTTCAATTTTTCAATAGATTACCACAAACTGTGGTCAACAAAATACAGATTTATGAGAGTGCAGTGCTTGTAGGCTGGGGGTCCAAGGCAGTCTTGTTGGACTAGAATCCAGATGTGGGCAGGACTGTTTCCTGTGGTTACTTGGGGGAAGCCTCTGTATGTGATCCTGTGGTTCCTGACTGTCTGCAAAGCTGCACTGCTGGGCTGAGTCCTCCTCACAATGCCATCTCTCTGGCTTTCAGCTCTCCTGCCTCTTCTCCATTTAGAGGACTCTCAGGATCACATGAGGCCATGGGAAATTCCCCATGTTAAAGTCAGCTGATAGCACCCTTTGTCCTGTTTGTTTTGTAGCCCAACATGTTCACAGGTTTCATGTCTTCCAGTGTGGACAAAGTTAAGGGGACCGTTATTGTCTTAGTAACTATTCTATTGTTGTGAAGAGACACCATGACCAAGGCAACTTATAAGAGAAAGCATTGAGGATGAGTCCATGACCATCAGAGTGGGGAGCATGGCAGCAGGCAGGCAGGCAGGCAGCAGGCAGGCAGGCAGGCAGGCAGGCAGGCGTGGTTCTGAAGCAGTAGACGAGAGTTTACATAGCAAGACCCGCCTCAGCTGAAAACACACACACACACACACACACACACACACACACACACACAAAACAAACAAACAAACCAAAACAAAAAAAACAAAAAAACTAAGCATTAACAAGTTAGAGAACTATTATATTGGAAATTGGGCAGAATATTGAAATGTTCTCATTGTGATCATATTAATGGTGAGTGTGCTATCAGTGATAAATTGATTGCAAGAGATTCAACCTACAGACTCCAACTAGGAATCAAGAAATACAGATCTTAAGTGTGGATGATCTTTCTAAATGTTTTGCGTTATTTATTTTTAACTGCTGGGCCATTTTTCCAACCCCAAAGATGATTACTTATTGAACGCTCCTCTCTGATGAATGAAATAATCTCGCTTAGTTAATAATTACCTAAGTAGTACACTTATACTCTCACAGGAAGTTTAGTGATTAGACAATACATAATTATATTACTCACCAGTTGTTCCTAAACCAGCACTGACCAATAATGAACTTTCCTAAATCACAAGGAGAGTTGCAAGCAATTTAGTTGAGGTGTTTATTGCAATTCAATTCGTATGTCAATTAAAGGAAGTTATTTATTAATTTTGAAGAGACATGGTGCTCTTTCCTGTGATTCGAAAGTACCCGTGTGTGCCGGGTACATCTTCAAAAGCATGCTTTTTTCTTTTTGGTTTTGGTTTTTTGAGACAGGGTTTCTCTGTGTAGCCCTAGCTGTCTTGGAACTTACTCTGTAGACCAGGCTGCTCTCAAAATCAGAGATCCACCTGCCTCTCACTCCCAAGAGCTGGGATCAAAGGCTTGGGCCACCACACCCAGTTCCAAAAGCATGCTTTTGAGTGCTTTATGAAGTCTAAAGCACAGACCAACTATGATATCTTGGCAGTCGATTTATTGCTGTGGGTTTCTCTGGGGAGTGGAGGGATGTTGAGCCAGGGTCTTGCTGTATAGTCTAGGCTGGGCTGGAATCCATGGCAATCTTGATTCAGCCTCCTAAATGCTGGCATTACAGACACACACCACTGTGACCAGCTTGAGAGGAAGGTTTAATGGAAACAGTGTTTCCCACTAACAGCCCCTATTTGCCGCTTATTTCACTGTATGTCTGTTGGCAGTGTTCACTGCAGATCAATAATCAAAATCTTCCAACTGGCCAGCCTTCCCAAAGTGATAACAGGGCTATGGAGAGAGGACTTCTGGGTAAAAACTAACACTTTGGGTCATTCTCTGTGAGGTGGCTGTTGGTCAAAATGTAGCTTGTACCTGCATATCACCTCACCCTGGTATCTCAGTTTGATTTTCCAGAACAGACTTAAAGGAACTATCTCTTTCCTGAGTGAAGAATATTCATAAAACTGATTTCATGCATCTGAGAGTTTGACAAGATGGGGGTCAGACTGAAGCCAGGGAGGCCTGTTTGTTTTTGTTTTTCAAGACAGGGTTTCTCTGTGTAGTCCTGGCTGTCCTGGAACTCTCTCTATAGACCAGGTTAGCCTCGAACTTACAGAGATCTGCTTGCCTCTGCTTCCCAAGTGCTGGGATTAAAGGTGTGTGCCACTGCCAGGTTTATAGGCCAGAAGTTCTGTCATACAATGAAGTGGCAGGCAAGCTGGTTGTAGTTGTATGCAGAGGTCCTGCTTGCCTGTAACCCCACAGGAGCGGGTGAGAGTAGAGACAGGATCACCGAGGCTTGCTAGCTAGCTCATAAAAAAGCAGTGAGTAAACCGGGTGGTGGTGGTGCAAACCTTTAATCCCAGCAGAGGCAGGTGGATCTCTATGAGTTCGAGGCCAGCCTGATCTACAAAGCAAGTTCCAGGACAGCCAGAGCTGTTAGACAGAGAAACTCTGTCTTGAAAAACCAACCAACCAAACAAACCAAAAACCAGTGATTTCCAGGCTCATTGGGACTGAGGAGTATGCGGAAGATAGAGCAGTACATTTGCAGTCCTCCTGTGGGCCTGCTGTGGCATTTACACATGCTCAAACGAGCCTGTACACACACACACACACACACACACACACACACACACACACACACACA
>CABHPR010137891.1:0-24635 GCA_902168415.1 Peromyscus melanophrys
TTCTCATTGGACAGGCCTGGGTCACATGCCTACCCTTGACCTAGATGGGAAATCACTCCTTCTGAATCACAGGTATTGAGAATGAGGAGGAACAGAAAGAAACAATCTATGATTACTATATTTAGCAAAGTAGGCAGGAAGGCATTCTGATCATGAATATTAGTCTCACTACCCATTCTTTAGTGTCAGGACTTAGTTATAAAGATGGTTCCAGATAATAACTGCATGCTGAAACAGCATTCAGCCTTCCTTCCATCCATGTGTGCTCAAATCAATTCTTTCTAAAGATCTGGCCACTCATTGTCTGAGCTCCGGGCCTGTTGTCAACTCTCTTCTGAAACAAATTGAAATTTCTATCATCGATTCACTTTGAAATGTCATAAAGCAGCACAGGACTTGTCTAGCTGAGCAATAAAGCAAACCCTCTTGGCAGCTCAAACGAGCAGCCCCTGACAGAGGACAGGGGACACACCATTGAACATTGCCAAGAGTAGACAATTTGGAAGCTGCCTAGTGGCAGGAATGACAAGGCCAAAATCATAAGCACTTCAAAAAAACTGACATCATTTGCAGGATAAACATAAACTAGGACAATAGCAATCTCATCTCAGAGCTGTAGAAGAACATTTGGCCTGCTACTACATAAAAATCCCATTCTTAGCAGGGATTTCTTTTCACGTGGCTACTGTGATGGCTATTCTTGGTTGTCAACTTGACTACATCTAGAATTAACTAAAGTCTAAATGACTGGGCACACCTGTGGGGGATTTTTGCTTAACTGAATCATTTGAAGCAGGAAATCCACTTCCAATCTGGATCGTTGAGGTGGAAAGATCTATCTTTAATCTGGGCCACACCTTCTGCTGGTAGCCTGTATAAAGGACATGGAAGAAGAAAGCTTGCTCTCTCCACCTGCTTGTTCTCACTCTCACTTACAAGTCCATTCCTTCACTGGCATTAAAATCTACTTCTTTGGGATTCTGACATATACTGAAAACTAATTGAGACATCCAGCCTCATGGACGGAATAACTACTGGATTCTTGGACCTTTCATTGGTAGACAGTCACTGTTGGACTGGCTGGACCACAGCCTGTAAGCCAGTCTAATAAATCATACACACACACACACACACATATATATATATTCATTCTATAAGTTCTGTTCCTCTACCTCTAGAGAACCCTGACTAATATAGGTACCCTGATTGCAAGTGACTGGATACAATAAGGATGAGTCTCTTCACGGGAAAAGCCATGAGCCTCAGTCTTTTAGTATTTTTTTTTTTTTGGTTCACCATTAACCAGAAAACCAGTAATTCCGATTTTAGTTACCTCATCCTCTAACCCTGTGTGTCCATGGAGCCTCCACTGTCCCACTGTGCCTTTTTAATAGCGAAGTTGACATCCCGTGACACACTTGCGGTGTGTGGCTTTTCTCAGCCACCCCTCTGGTGCTGCTCTGATCGACTCTCAGAAACGTATTTCCACCAGGACAAGCCTCCTGAGCCAAGTTCTCTCCTGAGTTCCCTCACCATCATCTTCACCTGTGAAAACACTTGGACATCAGCCCTTGCAGAAAAAGAGGTTTCTAAAACACTCCACGTCTCTGGAATCTAGGAAATGGCAAACTAGAAGAAATCCAAGCACCACTGCCAACAGGATCCCTTGGCCACATTTGAGGCCCAGCCTTGGGTACAATGGAAGAAGGTGAGCATTCAGGGTAAATAAATGGGGTTCGAGTCTCAGCATGCAACCTTGACCAAGTCACATCTTCTGAATTTCGATAATATTAGCAATGTAGTGTAAGTGTTTCTAATACTAATGATATGCTAAGCATTTAAAAAATTTCAGATGAGGGCTGGTGAGATGGCTCAGGAGGTAAAGTGCTTGTTATGCAAGTGATGACCCAGGTTTAGTCCTCAGAACCCAAATAAAAGAAGGAGTAAGCTGAGTCCCTCCTCTGCCCTCCACATAGACATTATGGCATGTGTACCCCCCCACACACACACACACAAACAACACATCATACATTGTAGATGTAACCAACCGCCTTATTAAATAAGAGACACAGAGCCAATGTAAGGATGAAAGCCAAAGAGGTCAGAGCTAAGAGTCTTACCCACTTTTCCGCCAGCTAGCCTCTCCCGCCAAGAGACCTCTCCGAAAAAGGAGTTACTTCCTGTGCCTTTCTCTTATAAAGAGTCCTTGTTCTTCCTTCTCATTGGTTGTAAACCCAACTACGTGACTGCCTCGTCACTGCCTCTCTGTACAGACCTCCAGGTCTTCTATGGTTGGTATTGAGATTAAGGGCGTGTGTCTCCAATGCTGGCTGTATCCTTGAACACACAGAGATCTACCTAGTTTTGCCTGCCGAGTGCTAGGATTAAAGGCGTGCACTCACCACCGCCCTAGCTTTCGCTATGGCTTGCTGATAGCTCTGACCCCTAGGCAACTTTATTTATTAACATACAAATAAAATCATATTTCAGTACAAATAGAATACCACTATAATACATACACAATAATAATTTTAAAATTAATTTCAAATGAGCTCCCCAAGGTGAAACAGATATGAAGTAAAAGTCATCAATAAACTTAGAAGACAGAATGTCCATTGAGAGCCGTCTCAAGAGCCACTCTGTCTGTTTGGTGGCAATTCCTTATGCACATGTCCAAACGGGATTCTGAAGCCATATCTAAGTCTGGAAACATATGCTCTGACCAGTGATAGAAGAGGAACATGCAGTGCCAAGAATGGCTGATTGAAAGCACTCAACTTGCAAGTCAGTTCTTGAGGGAAGGAATGTGGATTCAAGTTCCATTCAATAACAAACAATTCAACACACACATACAATTTCAGTGGCGTATAATCCCAAACGCATATTTCTCATCACACAGAGGGTGGGGCTGAAGGTTGGACTGAGTCTTATCCTCCTCTCTTCTTACCCCAAGGCCCAGGAAGAGTCTGGGACATGCTCTGCTTGTGTGTAGCGGAAAGCAGAAACAGTGTCCAAGCCAAACTGGGCAATTATGTTTATTTTCTTAATGCATGTATGTGTGTGTGCTCATGCCCATTTATATGGTGTGGGGGCCAGAAGTCAATATGGGTGTCCTCCTCTATGACCTCCACTTTATTTTTTGAGGAAGAGGGTCACTGACCAGCCAGCAAGCCCCTAGAATCTGCCACCCCACAATGCTGGGGGAACAGATGTGTGCCGCTGCACCTGCTTTTACATGTGCATAGGGATCTGAACCCAGACTCTCACACTTGTGCATCAAGCATCTTCCTTATTGAGTTATCTCCCTCCCCCTCTAGGTCCCTGGGAGCATATCTTATCTTTCCATCCACATTATTAGGGGCAAAAAAAAAGTCAAACTTAACATCAGTCTTACAGAGAGAAAAATCACTACTGTAAGGGTTAGAGGGAAGAGGCGAATGTTTTCTGACAATAGTTCACTCTTCCATAGCTGTTGGCATTCTGGCCCGCCCCTTGGGGACCCGCCCTGCATTCTGACATAAATCCTCTTTTAAGGAAAAACCCCTTCCTTCTTCTTCCTCTCCCCCTCCCCCCGCTTCCCCCCTTTCCTGCCATAAGATATGCACACCTCCGCTTTCCCTCTTTCCCTCCCTTTCTCGTTCTTCCTCTCTCCCTCTTTCCCCCTCTCTCTATCTCTTTATTATAATAAACTTCTACATGGATGCCACGCCTGAGGTGTGAGTAACTTTCCACCACCATGCCATGTAGACCGCTGCCATGTCTCCGTCACCCACCGGGCACCTTGGCCCAACCCACCAAGGCCTCCCACATGCTGTACCATTCCTATAGCCTCGTGGAAGTTTTAAATATGGTGCTAATGGTTACTGTTGTTCACCATGTAGGTTGCATTCTAAACAAGTGGTGAAAACAACTCCCTGCTGAACTTGCAACTATTAAAAGCCACTTAAAAATTTCAAATTCTTCCAAGCCATTTTGTCTTAAGTCAATCAATAAGTATTGACTTATTAATTTATTCTTAGCTGTGGCATTCTCAGATCAAGAACTTTTACTTCGGTTTGTTTTCTTTCCCAGTCCCAAATAGAAACTTTTTAATATAAAGTATAAAAATATACTTATAAAAAATATCTGAGCATGTATCAAAGCACTGTGAATGAGTTTGGAACCATTGCTAGGAGTAAAAGTACACATACTTTTCCTGAAAACACTTCCTAAACAAAACTCTCCCTGATACTGGATTTTTTTTTCTTTTTGGTTTTTTGAGACAAAGTTTCTCTGTGTAACAATCCTGGATATCTTGGAACTCACTCTATAGACCAGGCTGGCCTCCAACTTACAGAGATCCACCTGCCTCTGCCTTGTTAGTGCTGGGATTAAAGGCGTGCACCACTACACCAGGCTGATAGTGGAATTTTTACTTAACTTTTGAAAATTTCAACCTTTGCACAGAACCTTTGTGAGCTTTATCTCTGTTAAAGTAAAAAAAGAAAGACACTATAAATACAATGTGAAGTCTAATCTTCTCTATACTTTCAGACTTTGATATGTTGTTAATATTTGAGCTCACGCGTGCACACACACATACACACACACACACACACACACACACACACTCACACACTCTAACACATCTGATTGTGAATGACATTGTCCTTAATTCTGCATCACTCAGTTTACTGACAACACAGAGCCTCCCACCCTGTTCTAGCCCTCCCAATCTCTCTCCCCATGAGTTTTTATCTGTTTGATTTAGAACTTGGTGGAAAAGATATTTTTATCTTAATTTCATACCAGAAAAGATGAAATCATGAACATGTACTGAAAAGGATAGTCTTTAACAAGACCTTAAGAATCAGACCCAACTCCCACTGCCAAACTCAATGCTGAATTATTTGGAGTAAAAACAGAACATTGCTCTGGGATTGAGCCAACTAGAAGGGCTGATAGACTATGACAGCTCTGGCTTGTATAACCTCCCTGCCCTTGAAATGAACTTTGGAGAGAGACTGTGAAACAAATCTGGACAATGAGGTGAGGAGTGTATTTCCCACTCACAGAAGTGCTTAAAATCTCCCTATTTAAGCCAACTAGGGAAACAGTCACTCCCAAATATTTGGACTTTTTTATTTCTATGTTTGTGTCTGTGCATGTGCACACACACATACATGCAGGTGCCCGTGAAAGCCAGAAGAAGGTGTCAGATCCCCTGGAGCTGAGACTGGCATTCATAAGGTACCTAACACAGGTTCTGGGAACCAAACTCTAGTCCTCTGCAAGAGCAGCTAAGTCTCTTAATTACTGAGCCATTTATCCACACCCAGATTCTTCCAAATTAATAGAAAGCTAAAATTCTCACTTCCAAGGACAAGGCATACTCCAGACTTCAAAAAGCAGTGGGCTTTGAATGTAGCAGAATGTTTGTCCAGCAAGTACAAGACCCTGAATTTGATTCCCAGTGCCACATAAAAAGGTGGCTAACAGCCGGGTAGTGGTGGTGCACTCCTTTAATCCCAGCACTTGGGAGGCAGAGGCAGGTGGATCACTGAGTTTGAGGCCAGCCTGGTCTACAGAGAGAGTTCCAGGACAGTCAGGGCTACACAGAAACCTTGTCTCAAAAAAACCCAAGGTGGGGGGTGGGGGGTGGGAAGGCTAATAAGACTAAAGGTTTTCCCACTTCTCTTTTCTAAAAATGTAATTGAAATAATAAAGACATTTAAAAAAATATTAATTATAGAATAACCAGGATGAAAGTTATTACTGTTAATCCCCCCAGGTGATAAGACCAGTAGCACAATTTTTAAGCCAAATTTGAACCAAGCTTTCTTTTTTTTTCTTTTCGAGACAGGATTTCTCTGTGTAGTTTTGGTGCCTGTCCTGGATCTCGTCCTGTAGACCAGGCTGGCCTCAAACTCACAGAAATCGGCCTGGCTCTGCCTCCCGAGTGCTGGGATTAAAGGTGTGTGCCACCGCCACCTGGCAAAGCAAGCTTTTTTAAATACCAGCCAGGATGATGGCCACTGGCCAGGTCCATACCCAGGATTCCCAGAGTATAACCCAGAATAACATTAGTCAGAGATTTATAAAGGCAAATCCCACAAGGCTATATACTTCCCACCTTCATCCAATCAGAAACAAGCATACATCCTGACATACTTCCTGCCTACATACCTCCCGCCTATATGTGATCAAGCACATCCTGTGTAGTTGGGGCAACCTAGCTTGTTTACAGAAATGAAAACGCAAGACTTGCTATCTTACACGAACAACAGCCCCCAGTATTCTAGGAAGTATCTGTCCTTGGGCAAGTGGGGCTTACAGGTTAGAGGCATTTGTGTTTTATAGATCTCTTAAATGCAGTCATTTAAACTTACAACATAACCTTAGTTATCATATCACTGCCACAAGAAAGGTCAATAGATTTCTAGAAGACATGAAGCACATAGGTAAATGTAACTCCATATTTTTAAAAATTGGGTCTAAATACAAATATTTGACTTACTGGATAAAGCGGTAAAAAGGAACTGATGCTGGCTGAGCACCTAATGCAGGTACTCAAGTAAATAGACAAGCTTCCCCAAAGGGGCTGCTACAAACAAGGTTCTTCACAGGCAGAACACACAGGGAAAAGGGTAGGCTTGTGATACTAAAGGCTTACATTTTGGAGTCACTTTCTCAGATGTCAAACCTGTACACAGACCAGCAGCCATTTTGTTTGTTTTTTGAGACAGGGTCTCACTCTGTACCCCAGGATAGCCTGAAACTCTGTATATAGCTCAAACTTGCCTCAAATTCAAAGCTACAGCCTCAGCTTTCTCCGTGTTGGAACCAGAATGAGCCACGGACACCTGGCTTTAATTTCCCTCATTTAAATTTCTGATTCAAAACTATAAATAAGCATACCCTCACAAACAAAAGATGTCTGGGCTCCTCAATGATCTGTTTTGTTTGTGAGACAGGGTCTCATGTATTCTACACAGATTAGCCTGGAACTTGCTATGTAAACCAGGATAACACTGAACTTACAATCTTCCCGTCTTCACACCCTCTCCCTACCCCCAATGCTGGGATTACAGTGTACCACCATGGCCTGTTTTATGCTGTGCTGCAGACCAGACCTAGAGACTTCATGCGTGTTAGGCAAGCCCTCTACCCAGAGTTCCATCCCAACTTTTCAGTGATTTTTAAGAGTGCAAAAAGGTCTTGAGATTTAAAATCATAAAGTAAGGAATCTATGTTGTATTCACTTCCGTGTTTGGCTTGGTTGGGGATAAAAAGGAGATGGATGGGAAGGCGAACGATAGGAGCACCCCAGCTGCAATCTGAATGGAGGAAGGGTGACACGTGACAGCAGGGATGCCCCTTAACTTTACCTACTACTTTTGGTAAATTTCTTTAGACTTTTTTATGAGTCTAAAGTCCTCAGGGAACATGGACTTCTAAGAGCATTAGTCGAAGCTGGAAGTAACAATTAGAAAGCAGGTTTGGGGGAACAGATAAGTGTTCCCACACAACCCAGGGAGTGTCTCACACCGGGAGACACTGGGCTGCCCCTGTACAAATTTGAGAAAATTAATACATAACCTATAATAAAAATAAATGATCTTCTGTCCGTTTATGACTTTCTGTCCTTGGATAAAATACCTCAAGTTTGTGACTGCAGCAGGTGCTTTCTTCCTGTCAGGGTTAGGAGTTGCCATACCAGGCTCTGGCCTGGCTGCAGAGGTGAGAAAGTGGTGACAGGAAGGGTTTCAAGACACAGACAAAGCCTCCTGAGGAGTATTCAGAGTCTCTCAGATGGTGAAACGTAAGCAGTGGGTCCTCTGTCTACTCGGCAAGAGCTGAAGTTATGAGCCAGCACTAGGCATGTCTGGATAAAAAAAGGATGGTATACCTTCTCTTTCAGCCCATTACAATTTTTTTCTTTTAGGAATGGGTTCCTATTTTCAATATGGAAAACAAATTATTGCCTTGTCAGTGATAAGGTTGGGCACTGTAGTAAATTGGTACTGGTTAATTAATTTCTGAGAATATATTCTACTCAAACTATTAGTGAAATGGCTTGGCTTTGACTAGGGGGGCAAAGTAGTTTCTTTGAAGAATGCTAAAATTCACTCCTTTCCTTATCTCAATTCTGATAATGTGATTTGAAGTGTTCAAAAGCACACCCTTGCGCAGTTATGTCCCTTTGGAGTAATGGAAATATGGCAAACAGTTCTAATGGCTAACATATTACCCCAATTTCTTGCATAATTTCCCCTTCCTTTTTTTCCCTTGAAGTGTGTGAGAGAGCACATCTGGGCCCTTGTCTACTATTGTCTGCAGTGGACTTTCACATTTCTACCCTACCCTAAAGTAGTTACCCAGCAGTCAGGAGAAAGAGTACCAGAGATTCAGAATGCAAACATCTGCCCTTGCTCTAGCAACTTCCGGTTAATATTCTGACCCACCCCTTGGGGCTGCCCTGCATCCTGATGTAAAAGTCTCATTTTAAGGAAAATCCCCTCCCCTTCCTCTCTCTGTTCCACTCTCTTTCTTCCCTGCCATGAGGGGTGCACACCTTGCTTTACCTCTCTTCTCTTCTCTTCTTTCTCTCCTTCCTGTCTTTCTGTCTCTTTATCTCTATAGTATAATAAACTCTTTCTACATGGATGCAGCGCCTGGGTTGTAAATAAATGTCTGCCGCCACCGCAGCTGCCATGCCTGCGTGGTGTGTCTCACTCCCCATCCCCCCACCCCTGCCCACTGCCATCTCTGCCCAGCCTGTCAGCATGTTTCCCTGCACAGGTGTGATACCCTTGGGTTCCCCCCGTGCATATATCGCAACACTTCCCTCTCCAGGAAAGCAAGAGCACCCGTGTTTCTGAGAAAAGGGGCAGAGGGCTAGTGTTTAAAGGTGGCTAAAAGCTGTATTGTATCTGGTTTAATATCCAAATATCTTCTGTCACTCCTGACCTCGTGGGACAGGTACCACAGAGCTTGCCAAGGGTCCCGGTGCCTTCTTCACTGTCACATTTCCTAGTGTTTGGGGAAGAAGAGCTCCTCTAGAACTTCTTGGGAGATATGGGAGGGAAGTAGATGTACAGGTCACATCTGAAACCTACTTCCAAAACCCTAAGTCTGTCCATGCATCATCCTAGTGAGCTTCTGGCATCAAACTTCTCTGAACGTAGGCCTTCTCTGAGCTCACATTTAGTCATCTAAGCAAGCCATTAGCGCCATTGCCAGCTTTAAAAGAGTAAAGCCAGAATAGCTGGTAAATATATTCATATCCTATGTTAATCCTGGTATATTCTTTTGGGCCTACATTCTTAGAATTGATTCTCACACATATTTCTGAGTTCCTACTATATATGAGTCACCAAATCCTGCACTTTTCTTTTGGAGAGCAAACAATTTCTCCCTAGATCAGAGTCTGCATTTGTCTTGCTTCAACCTCCTCACGTCTGCCTCTTATTTAGATCTAAACTAGGAAATGCCAAACGATGGAAACAGGTCTTATGTTGTTGGTTGTTTCTACTCTTTTGTCTCTTTTGCTCTTTTGGGGATGTTCAGCTGGGATCCCCAGCTCGACCCCAGTTCTCTCTCTCCAAACCCTACCTTCTCAGAAAAGCTGCCCGGGAGTCCAGTTCCGCATTCCTAGCAGCAGCGGTGGCTCTTCCCCAGCGGCTGCTGGCTGCTCAAGACCCTGCCTACCAAAATTGGGCACAAACCCAGCTTGTGGAGGATGCGTCATCACCTAGCACCTACAGGGTATTTAAGCCCCCTCCTTCAGGTCCTATGATTTCTCTCCTGTTCCCTTCCCCTGCCTCATCTGTAGGGGCTGGCAGAGTCACTTGGGAGTGTTTTGCTCAAATATACCTGGTCTTTTACTTCTAATTTGGTTTGATCTGACTTATTGAGTCAGTGGAGAAACCTACTAACGAGTTACAGAAAACCTATTGGGGGCCTGCCATCCAGCTCCCAAATAAATGGAGGCTTATTCTTTCTTATAAATGCCCAGCCTTAGCTTGGCTTGTTTCTAGCCAGCTTTTCTTAACTTAAATTACCCCGTCTATCTTTTGCCTCTGGGCTTCTACCTTTCTCTATTTCTGTATACCTTTCATTATTTCTTATTCCATGGCTTCCTGTGTAGTTGGGTGGCTGGCCCCTGATGTCCTCCTCCTTCCTTTTCAAGTTCCTTGATCTCTTTTCTCCTTCTGTTTATCCTCTCTGCCTGCCAGCCACGCCTATCCTTTCTCTGCCTATCTATTGGTTGTTTGGTTCTTTATTAGACTAATCAGGTGTTTTAGACAGGCAAAGTAACACAGCTTCACAGGGTTAAACAAAGGATTGCAACATGAAGGAATGCAACATGTTTGCATTATTAAACAATGTTTCACAGCATAAACAAATGTAGCACATCTTAAAATAATATTCCACAACGATCTTAAGACTAAGTGTCCCCTTGCAAGGCAACTGCCACAAATAAGGTAAAAGGCCAGGCAGGGTGACAGGTGCACTGAGGTGGTACAGATAGGAAGATCCCCGGGGCTGCCAGTCAGCCAGCTTAGCCTGCTTAGAAATCCCCAGACCAGTGAGAGAGCTTTTCTCAAAAAACTAGGTAGGAATCCCCTGGAAAATGACACCAGAATTGAATTCTGTTCACACATGCACACACACTGACACATACCGAGAGAGAGAGAGAGAGAGAGAGAGAGAGAGAGAGAGAGAGAGAGAGAGAGAGAGAGAGAGAGAGAGAGAGAGGTTTAACAAACATGCTGAATATAAAATATAAACACACGGACCAGTACAATGATTTGAAACAACTATTAAGCTTTAGGGGAAACTGTTTGTTGTCTTTTTAAGACTGTGTCCCACCATTTAGTTCTGGCTGACTGGGAACTTGTTATGTAGACCAGGTTGGCCAGGGACTCTCACAGAACTGCCAGCTTCTGCCTCCCCAGTGTGGGGGTGGGGGTGAGGGTAGGGGTGGGGATTAAGACTTGCATCACCACACTCAGCCCTGGGGGCAGTATTTTTAATGGTTTCCTTTCCCATGACTATTCAGAGTAATTAACTCCACAAGAATTGAAAACTTGAGAGCAGCTTTTAGAAAAGGGGAAGAAAAAGAAAAAACGTCAGCATCCTAAAATAAATCAAGAGAAATAAGAACTAACACCACATTCAGAATCATGTTTATTTTAAGAGATTTTACAAATATAGAATAAAACTTCTGAACAAGCAATGCACAGAAGAGATGGGAAAGGTGATAAAGCATGAAAATCAACCTCAACAGTAACCAAGGAATTGCAAAATTTAGAAAGACTGATAATATACAAAAAATATTGGTTTAGGCACAGAGGGTAGGTCCTTCTGTGCTCAGTCTACCAGTGTAAATTGGTATAGGCTTTGGGGAGTATAACATGACATACAAATTAATGCCCTCAAAGACTTAATGTTTAAACCATTGATTCCAGGTTAGGACTCTAGCAAGCAAAAGGATACACACAGATGCACACATGATCCGACAATAAGATGGTACTTATTGTAGTATCATTCTAGAGCAACCTCAGAGTCTTTCTGTAAGGGAACTCAGAGGTACATTATGCTTCGCTAAAGAGTTTTATATGCTAGAAATTTCTTGCCATATTAACAAAGTAAAAAACATGCACTGAATCATGCTAATATCTAAGTCAGCTATATACACTTGTACATGCACTTATATGAATATATAAAAATCTATTGGCTGTGATGAGTGAAGGAGAATATAATAGGAAGGGATGGAATAAGAACATATTTGTCTCAGTCTTGTACTTTAAAATTACAATAGTAATCATTTCTAGTCAAATGTTTGTGGTTATAACACACACACACACACACACACACACACACACACACACACACGATGCATGGGAAGCGCTCAGAGCAACGGTACTACATATTCTGGGCACTTGTATTATTCCTGTTGTCTGCACCCTTATCCTCCACAACTATCAACACTGATATACCTTTCATCAGAGAAATTTAAGCAAGATTTACAGCAGAAGTTCATTTATTCACACAACGCATCTTTGAGGCAAGGCTATAATTCCAAAATCTACAGACATAATAAACGACTTGCCCAGATTCTCAAACAAGTCAGGAAATGATCCAGAGACAGAATTCCACTCTTGTACAAATAAATATACACACTGGCTCTTAGCACAGAGCTATAAATACTCCATCCCCTGGCGTCTCAGTCCCTCCTCAAGTAATTGAGTGTTTAAATGACTTGCAAACCTTCACTTTGGCTTTAAAAACTGCCTATGTCTGGGATTCTTTTTTAAAGGAATGGCTTTATAACAACCTTCCCAAGAAAGTCAAGAGAATAAGATTCGTTTTCACCTTCTTCAAGAAGACTCTAGAAGAAATATTGTTTTCCCAAATGACAGTTCTGATCACATCATTCCTCCTAAGATCAAAAACTTAGCAGGGGAACTCTCTAACTGCATTGCCCTGATTCTGGAAGCTTTCTTAAGGAAGCATGAGGATAAATGAATCAAGAAAACTGATCAAGCACTTGCCTCTTCCAATAACTTTGAGTGCAACCATGTGTAACTCCATCAACTTTTCTGATCCTAAATTCCTCATCTGTAAAGTAAGAAAGCTTCCCTGATTAAATACATAGGCTGTCTCAAGATTCAAATAAGAGACACTGTTAAGCGCTGGATACGTTATTATTGAATGGAAAAAAAAAAGAAATAAAAAAGGAAGGACCTGACTGCTCCTAGGTATGGTGGAGGAGAAAGTTTATTGTAGATAAAAGGGAGAGCATAGCCAGAGGCAGGGACATCTGGGAGAGTCCAGAGTGGACATCACCCTAAGCCATGGGAGGAGAGAGTGGAAGAGAGGCGAACCAGGTACAGCAGCCAAGAGGGCAAAGGGTTAAAAATAAAAAATAAAAAATGGGGAGAGGGGATAGGTAACCAAAATGGCATGGTTATATAGAGAAGAGTCTATGGGGGAAGGGCAGCCCAGCCCTTGTCTGGATAGTTCAGGGTAGAGGACAGGGTGGGCCAGTCCTGCCCTGTAAGAGTTAGGGACTGAGGGATGCTGGGAGAACCTGGCAGCCAAGTCTGCTTTGATGTGTTAAAATAGGCACCTCAGCCATTTGTTCCAAGGTTTGAGACTTAACAATTATTAAGGGAGTTCTTCATATATTTCCTACCCCATCTTCAAAATATGAAAATGTCTGGTTTGCTAAGTTTAAGTCTCTCCAGTGGGAGCCCAAAAATCATCTTGCTTTGTTTTGTTTTAGAGTGGGTTTTCAACTTCAGCATCTAGAAAAGGAGCATATGAAACATTTTAGGTGTGTCAGGTTTAAAGGGGTAGATTAAGGGGTGTTACACTGGAACTATTCCTCACCGCAGTATCTGCCATTGTCCTCTCTTTGGTTTCTGTTCTTCTGTTCTCATGACCCTACTTTCAGAGCTGGATTAAGATATGGGCATTTGGGCAGTAGCTCAAATCATTCACTTACCAGGGGCGCTGTGGTATCATTGACTATGAAGTCTCTATAGAGGTAATTCAGGCAGCCATGGGTAAACTCTCACATGCCAGTAGGTACTCCTCACTGCTGTGATAACTACCCCACAATAGCGACTTGAGAGAAGGGCTTGTGGGAAGGAATAGTTGTGGAAGGATAAGGCAATTGGTTGCACTGCACATGCGGGCAGGTAGAGAGAGGTGAATGCTGGGACTCAGCTGACTTCCTCCTTCCCCCTTTTCACTCAGTCTGGGACTCCAGTTCATGGGATGCTGCCACCCACGGCCAAAGTGGCTCCTTCCTGGTCAGTTAAGCCTCTGGAAACACCCTCAGAGACACATCCCGAGATGTGTCTCCTAGATGATTCCAAACCCTAGATGATTAACAATGAGAATTAACCATCACACAGAGATATGACTATGTGTTTGCCCCACTTGAAATACAACCCAGGCAAGTAGAAATTAAAAAAACACTAACTGAACATTTACTGTATGCTTTTTACATACCAGGCCCTATGCCAAGAGCTTTACATGTATTATTTATTTTAAACCCAGCAATTATATGTGATTAAACCTATTTTCCTGATGAGGACATTGAGACACCAAAGGTTGTTGCACAGGTAGCATATGGTGGTGTTATTTGAATGCAGTCTTCCTCCAGGACCTATACTATGCCTTATAGCCCTCCCCTAGTTTTGCAGTCAGTTATTATGGTTTGAATATACAATGGTACCACACAGGCTCTTGTGTCTGAACACTTGGTCCTGGATGGTGGTTCTGTTTGGAGGAGGCTGTGGACCTTTTAGGGAGTGGGACTTAGCAGGCAGAAGTGGGTTGCTAAAGGGTGGGCCTTGAGGGCTATCGCCTGGCCCCACTCTGGACTGACAGCTCTCTCTGCTTCATGATCCATTGAGATATAAAAAGCTCCCCAAGGAGCAGCTGTAGACAGAGTCTCCGTTGCCATGCCTTCCCTGCCATAATGTACTCTAGCCCTTTAAAGTATGAGCCAAAATAAATCCTTCCTCCCGTCAGTTGTTGTCAGTTGTTTGGTTACAAGAAAAAGAAAATGAACCAAGATAGAAAACGGGTATCAGGAGTGAGACTGCTGCTCTGATAAACCCATGCTGCTTGTAAGCTGTTGTAGCCCACTAGGTTTCCTAATGACTGTACCCAGCAGAACTGCAGGAGAGGTTGTTTGGACCACAGGCCTGAGTACCAGGTGTTTGTAAGGGTCTACACTTGACTGTAACCAGCAAGGGGGAGGTCTTTTGCTCCACCCCTTGGCATTGTTATAAACAGACCTTTAGAATAAAGTTCTGGGCTGGTAGATAAGGATCCAGGCCCACCTCAGTCTATCCTGTTTTCTCTCCCCTCTTTATTTCTAACTAAGTCTCTTATCCCTCATTTCTCAAGAGTCCCTGGGGTAAATAAGTGTGGGGGCTGGTCCCCCACAGTAGGATTCAAGGTTGGCTTGCAAAAGGATTGTAGAGGAGTTTGGAGCTGTGGGCTAGGGAGCCCCAGAGTGCTGTATGCTACTCTGGCTAAACTATTCTGCTGGCAGCTTGGAACACCAGGATGCCAACAGAAACACAGACTGGGAAGGCTGAGCTTGGAAGGTTTCAGAGGGGACTGGGGCTTTATCGGGAACTAGATCCAAAGCCACCGGCCTTATGCTCTGGAAAAGCATCTGGCTGTGTCCTGAAAACCTGAGTGAAGCTGACTTCAAAAGCAGTGGGCTACTTTGTCTGGTGGAGGAAATTTCAAGTTGCATTGCTTTCAGGCTGCAGCATGATTACTGCTAACTGCTTTTAGCAGATTAATGAGAAAGGAGAGCACAAAGTAGGGCAGAAAGATTTTTTTTAATACGCATTTTGTCAAGGAAAGGAACTCATATATATTCAAAATTGCCAACAGGGCAGATAAGGCAGATGGATGCAGACAAAGTAGTCAAAGAAAGATGGATACCAAGGAGAAATCTCAGACTGTGCACTGAGACAATAGGGAAGGTGCTTTGAGACCAAGACTCCAGTTACCACAAGCTCCAGGGTGTAAAATGTATGTAAATATGAAATTCTTTCACTTAAAAGGAGAGTACCTGAGAAGTTAGAGGCTCTAAGGTACCCTGCTGAAATAAGGCAACCTACAAAAATTATTTTCCATGTTCCGCCAGCCATGCATTCAGCGCAGTTGCAGCTGTGGTTCAATGGAATCAGGCTACACCACAAGCTGGTAGTGTAACTTGGCATCATACAAATAGTGCTGGCTTCCCAGGCACACATAATGCAAGAGTTATAGCATCATGGAGGTCTATGCCAAATTCCCCAAAAAACCCTGTGGCCAGGCAATATATGGCAGGATCAGATTCCCCAAAGAGAGGCTGGAGAGACTATGCATTGCAATAAAGAATACAAGATATCAGCAAAGCTAGGAATGTGAGATGTCTGTGAAGAAAGGCTGCAAGCACCAAGTGGAGCCAGCCCAAGAGAGAATGTGCATGCATAGCAGGGTAAACCTGGAGGAGTGGTCCACCTAAGCCTATTGGAATTCAGAGGATGTCATCTCAAGTTCCAGATACCAGACATGGAGCTGCAGGTCCATTTGCTCTGTCGAGTTCTGCTCTTGCTTTGGTCAGGTTTTTCCTTGCTATTCTCCAGCTCCTCCTTTTTGGAATGGGATTGTTTACTCTGTGCAACACACACTGGAAGTGTGTAGTTTCTTTTTTATTTTGTAAGAGTTTAGAGTTAAGAGGTTGCCTTGAGTCCCAGAAAAGACTTCAGCTTTGGAATGTTGGAACTGGTAAGGTTATAGGGACTTATGAAGGTGGATTTCCTTTTTACGTTATGAGGTAGCCATGAGTCTACAGGAGCCAGGGCCAGCATATTATGGTTTGAATAAGAGATGTCCCCAGGGGGGCATCTTGAACACTTGGTCCCTAGCTGGTGGCACTGTTTTGGGAAGCTGCGGAATCTTCAGGAGGTGGGGTCCAGCTAGAAATGGGCGTCTAGGGGCTGGGCCTTGAAGATTGTAGCCAGCCCTGCTTCTGGTCCAAGAGCTATACTTTCTAATCCATTGAGAGACAACACACTACACCACACGGTTCCGCTGCCATGTGCAGAGTTCTAGCATTCACAGTTTCCAGCTCTGATAGACTGTATCCTTTCAAATGGAGCCAAATAAATTGTTCCTCCTTAAAATTGTTTCTGTAAGGTTTTGGCCACTATAATAAAAGAAGTAACTAATCAGTCTGCCAAATGTGTTTGCATCTTGCCTCTTTATGCAGAAGGTATTTGATGAAATTCATTAGGTAAACTAAAACTAAAACCATAGAATTATTCATGGCTCAAGCTATTGACTAGGAACTGGTGACCTATTTTAAACCTGTTAGATAATATGTTTCAAAAAATGTGCTCAGTTCAGAAAAATTGCAAAGGAGGGCACTACAGAAAACAGTGAAATGCATACCAAAATGTCTCAAAATAGTTACACTGCTTAGGGATATGTATAATTTAACTGATGGAAAATTAGTTTTTTACTGCCCCCATAAAATATGTATTAAGCATGTATTTAAAAAATGTGAAAGGAGTATCAGGACATGTGGCATATTAAACAGATTTCACTCTACCCAGTTAAATAGATTTAGAAGGAGGAATTAGGGGTTTATAAAAGTACCGGAGGAGTTGGAACAGGGTTGAGGGTGGACTTTGAGAGACAACTTCCAGAACCCCATCACAGAACTAGCCCAACTTGGGCACCACACTTATGTGGCACTTTCAGAACTGGAAGTCTCAAGCTTGCCATGATCTGAACCAGCATGATGCCCCTCATCATCCTTGAAACACAGGAGCTCAATGCAGGGGCATCTACTAGGACTGTCTCAGAAAAAAACAAATAACAAACACATTACTTCCTAGTGGAAACCACAGAAATGGCAAAAGTACAGTCTTCACTTGAACCTTCATGTTCAACTTCCACAGAGTCCTAAGGCACACCTGTTTTACAGAAACTAGGTTTATAATCCAACCTGCAAGGTCTTCCGGTAAATTTAATCTGTGTTTCTAGCCTCAAACAATAAGACCTACTATTAGAATTAAATCCTTCAATCTATGATGTAATCAACAATCAGATGCCAAACTATTAATCAGACTAGTGTACCCACCCATCTTGCTCTAGGCCTGATGTAATCGTCCTGGCCGGAGTGAAGAAAGCCACTTGTGCCCCTCCCTTTGGCTATTAGGCTATTGAAATGATGGTTTCCAAAGAATGATGGGAAAAGAAAAGGGCTGAAGCCTGGTGCCAGTCTATGGAAGAACTTGGTTTCCAGGAAGAGATTTCACACAGTCTGAGAACTCGTCAGACTACCTTGCAAGACAGACAGGAGCCAGGACAATGATAGGTCACTGACAGGCAGGACCACATCTTGACCAGAAACTTCATACGTATGCATACCACTACTGACTACTAGTGACCACTAGTGGAGGAGAAAGGCTCCAGGTATTCCTGTCCTTTCTCATCTTCCTATCACCTCTGCTACTGTAAAATTAAAGAACATTAAAAATAGTTTTTAAGGTTGGGGGCTCAGTGGTAGAGCGCTTGCCTAACAAGCACAAGGCCCTGGGTTCAATCCTCAGCTCCAAAAAAAAAATAGTTTTTGAGAAGCTGGACTTGATGGCACAAATCTGTAGCCCAGTACTTGGAAGGTAAAGGCAGGAGGATAAGGATTTCCTGGTCATCCTCAAGTCCATTCTGAGTTTTAGACCAGCTGAAACTACATGAGACCCAGTCTCAAAATCCCCAAAAATGTAAATACAAAAATTTATTATTACTTCTGAGAACCCTGAATGCCATGCCAAAAGGAGTTGATTACCCAACAACAGAGATACTAAATAAGGAAATGACTTGAATATCTGTATTTTATGGAAAGTATCTATTTTAATTACTCATCTCATTGCTGTGATAAAATACCTAACCAAAGAAACTTAAGGTTTATTTTGGCTCACAGTTCCAGGGGATAGTCTATCATGTGGAGGAAATAATAGTGTTAGGAGCTTGAGGCACCTGGTCGCATTGTATCCAGTCTGGAAGCAGAGACAGATGAACACTGCTCTTCGGCTGGCTTTCTTTTTATGCAGTACATATGCATCACATGGTATGATGCCACCGACACTCAGGGTGGGTCTTCCCACCTCAATTAATCTAATCTAAATAATCCCTCATAGGTATGCCCCGAGGCTCGTCTGCTAGACAATACTAGGTCTTGCCAAGTTGACAATATTAACCATCATAGTATACACACACACAGATAAATCTGAGAGATTGGCTAGGAAATAGACTAGAATTAAACTGGTGACAGTGGGGCTAGAGAAAAGGATGGACAAAGAAATCTATTAATGGAGGGCTTCTCAGCAGGTGAGATGAGAAGCAAAAGTAAATTTCATGTCTCATTAATAAATGGAACCTCCTGAAACGGAAAAGCTTCTGTTGTACTGTGTTCCCCAAAATATTGTACACCCTAATAAACTTATCTGGGGTCAGAGACAGAACAGCCACTAGATACAAAGGCTAGAAAATGGTGGCACTCACACCTTTAATCCTAGCACTCCAAAGGTAGAAATCCCTCTGGATCTCTGTGAGTTCAAGGCCACATTGGAAACGGCCAGGCGTGGTGACACATGCCTTAATCCCAGGGATTAAGTGATGGCAGAAAGCAGAAAGATATATAAGGCGTGAGGACCAGAAACTAGAAGCACTTGGCCTGGTTAAGCATTTGGCTGGTTAAGCTTTCAGGCTTCTAGCAGCAATTCAGCTGAGACCCATTCTGGATGAGGACTCAGAGGCCTCCAGTCTGAGGAAACAAGACCAGCTGAGGATCTGGCGAGGTGAGGTAGCTGTGGCTTATTCTGTCTCTCTGATTTTCCAGTGTTCACCCCAATACCTAGCCTCAGGTTTGATTTTATTAATAAGACCATCTAAGATTTCTGCCACAAGTTTCTGTAAGGCAAAGGACACAGTCAATAAGATAAAACATCAGCCTACAGAATGAGAAAAGATCTTCACCAACCCTACATCTGACAGAGGGCTGATCTCCAAAATATATAAAGAACTCAGGAAGCTAGACAACAAAATACCAAATAATCCATTAAAAAGTGGGGTACAGATTTAAACAGAGAATTCTCAACAGAAGAATCGCCAATGGCCAAGATACACTTAAAGAATTGTTCAACATCCTTAGTCATCTGGGAAATGCAAATCAAAGCGACTCTGAGATACCATCTTACACCTGCCAGAATGGCTAAGATCAAAAACACTAATGAGAGCCTATGTTGGAGAGGATGTGGAGCAAGGGGAACACTCCTCCACTGCTGTGGGAGTGCAAACTCATAAAGCCACTCTGGAAATCAGTATGGAGGTTTCTCAGAAAATTGGGAATCAACCTACCTCAAGACCCACCAATACAACTCTTGAGCATATACCCAAAGGATACTCAATCATACCACAAGGACACTTGCTCAACTATGTTCATGGAAGCATTATTTGTAATAGCCAGAACCTGGAAACAACCTAGATGCCCCTCAACCAAAGAATGGATAAAGAAAATGTGGTACATTTACAGAATGGAGTATTACTCAGTGGTAAAAAAGCAATGACATCATGAAATTTGCAGGCAAATGGATGGAACTAGAAAAAATCATCCTGAGTAACTCAAACCCAGAAAGACAAACACAGTATGTACTCACTCATAAGTGGATATTAGATATAAAGCAAAGGATAACCAGGCTACAATCCACAGCCCCAGAGAAGCTAGGTAACAAGGAGGACCCTAAGAGGGACACATGGATTGCCCTGGGAAGGGGAAATAGATGAAATCTCCTGGGTAAACTGCGGGCAGGGGTGGGGGTAGCGGGGAGGTAGTGGAGGTTGGTAACATGAGGGATTGAATGGTCAAGTTGGGGGAGGGATGGAGAAGGAGAATAATGCAAGAGATATTTTGATAGAGGAGGGCCATTATGGGGTTAGAGAGAAACCTGGTGCCAGAGAAACTCCTAGAAATCCACAAGGATGACCCCAGCTAAGGCTCCTAGCAATAGTAGAGAAGGTGCCTGAATTGGCCTTCTCCTGTAATCAGATTGGTGAGTACCCTAATTGTTATCATAGAACTTTCATCCAGTAACTGATGGAAGCAGATACAGAGATCCACAGCCAAGCACTGGGCCGAGCTCCAGAAGTGCAGTTGAACAGAGGAAGGACGGAGTATATGAGCAAAGGGAGGGAGTCAAGACCATGACAGAAAAACCCACAGAGACCCAAGCTCGTGGGAGCTCATAGACTCTAGTCTAGACCAACAGCTATAGAGCCGGTATGAGACTGATCCAGGTCCTCTGCATATGGGTGACAGTTGTTTAGCTTGGTCTGTTTATGGGGCCTCTGGCAGTGGGACCAAGACCTGTCCCTGGCACATGAGCTGGCTTTTTGGAACCTATTCCCTATGATGGGATACCTTGCTCAGCCTGGATAAGGTGGGGAGGTGGGGGGGGAGCTTGATCCTGCTTCAACTTGATATGCCATGCTTTGTTGATTGCTTTGTTGATTCCCATGGGAGGCCTTACCCTTTCTGAATGGAAACAGAGGAGGAGTGGATTGGGGGTGGGTGGGTAGAAGGGAGGTGGGAGAAAGGAAAGGAAGAGAGGAGGGAAGGGAAACTGTGGTTGGTATGTAAAATAAATAAATAAATTTTAATTTAAAAAAAATTGTGTCTTCCACTGTTCTGTAAGTTTCCTCTGAGGTTGAAAGATTCCATCTGGAAAGCCTGAGGGCAAACAACTCAAAATAGCTTTAGAAAGTCCCTGAATCTGACCAGATTCACTAGGCCCCTCCCTGCCAGAGTAAGAAATAAAAGCTGAGAGTCCCCCTCAGATCGAAGGAAACTGAGCTTCCAAGAAGATTCCCAGAGGTGAAAAACTGCAAAGACTCTGAGATCAGATGAGCAGCCTGGAAGAGGTTTAGGCCAACTGAGGCACCTGGAAAAGGACACTCTCCAACCTGTTGAGCTGCCTGAGGGCTGTGCAGTGTGCTTCAAGCTCCCAGCTTTGTGCTGGGGTGGACTTTGGTGGTGCAATTGTCTTTGGGTCATTTCTGTCCCTGGAAGTGACCCCTCACCTGTATCCGTGTAGGTAACCCCCACAGAACTAACTGGTTTAAATTGGACTCTGATAGGTTGTTTTTTGTTTTGTTTTGTTTGTTTTGAGATAGTAAGTTCCACCACTAACAAAGTAAGCCAAATTCAGCCAAATCACAAGCATAGTAACAGGCTTATTGAAAACAAAGCAATTCCTGGGTAGGTTCACTGGTCTCAGAGAACAAGGCCAGAGAAGTTGCACCCACACAAGCTAAGGCAGGGAGGTTTTATAGATCTTAGGCAAGGGGTGGTGATATGCTAGCCAGAGGCTGGGACTCTTCCCAAGTATTGCCAAAGACTAAGCCCCTGGGAGGGCACTTGGGTGGGTGGGCTGGTCATGTCAGGAAGGTGGGTTGCACTGGCTGCCAGAAATACAGAACTGGGCTTTTGGTGCCATTCCTTTGTTGAGTTTTTCAGTGCAGGCGAAGTTGGGGGAAGTAGGGCAGATGGGGTTTTCTAGCTTGTGCAGGGGTGAGCTGGAAACTCCAACCGTGTAGTCTCCATACTCTGGTCTGCCACGGGCTCCCTATCAGGAGCGAAGAGACTTGTGTTGCATCTCCTCAGAGAAAGTTTTGTCACACAACAACCACTTTTCCTTCTTTCCAGAACTACTGCCTTTCAGGCACAGCCCCTAACAACAAAAACACTAATGGAAAATAACAACTTGATGCCTATATCTGTAGGAGATGTAAAATGAGTCAAGAAAGACTGATGTGTACCAAGTGTACCAGTGCAGGGTTTTAAAAGAACATAAAATTTTTAAATATTTTACTTATTTAAATATTTTATGCGTGTGGGTGTTTTGCCTGCATGTATGTCTGTGTACCACTCTCATGCCTGGTGCTTGTAGAGGCCGGAAGTGTTGGAGCCACTAGAACTGGAGTTACAGATGGTTGGAAACAGCCAGGTGGGGACTGAGAATCAAACCTGGGTCCTCTGTGAGAGTAACCAATGCTCTTAACCACTGAGCCATGTCTCTGTAGTGATATTTTGTTTGTGCTTTAACAAATACATCTTGCCTGGACATCAGAGTGTGGAGCTAGCCACTAGAGGCCAGGCAGTGGTGGCACGCACCTTTAATCCCAGCAGTTGGGAGGAGGAAACAGGACGTGATATGGCTGGGTGGAGAGAGGAAGTGATAAGGCGGGCTGGAGACAGGAGCTTGGCCTCTTTTAGGCTGACCATTTGATAAGAGGGTAAGAAGTCTCTCTAGTGCCTGGCTCCTTTACTGATTTTTCAGCATTTACGCCAATATCTGGCTCCAGGTTTTTATTATTAAGACCAATTAGGATTCGTACTACATGTCTCCAGCCCTCTGTTAGTGTTTTTAGTGTTCATCCTCTTCCTTCTGTCCTCTTACATGTTCCCTAGACCAGGCTCAGGAAGAACTTTTCAAAATTACATTTATTCCTTGTGTGTGCCTGAATGTCTGTGTGCACTCCCAGCTTCTAGGTTCAGTCCCTAGCACTACATAAACCAGGTGTGGTGGCGCATGCTATAATCTCAGCATTCAGGAGGAGGCTATGGCAGGACGATGGCCAGCTAGGGTTCCTAGGCTATGTATTAAGACCCTGAACAAAAACCACCAGCAAAAATTCATGAGTAGGGGCATGGGGAGATTCTATGACTCAAGTCTGTTTTACTCTATATCTATTGAGAAGTCCTCTCTTCATGACAGTGTAGTGGTCTAGACATCCCAAAACTTCTTGGGAGAGAGAACATTCTTTCCAGCAGCATTAGAAGAACGGCTCCCAGAAAGGACTTTAATTTTAGGTTATGTTTGTGAACTAAATAGTTGGCATGGCCACCTTGAGCACTATCTCCTTCTCTCTCTACCTCTCTGTCTCTGTCTCCGTGTGTGTGTGTGTGTGTGTGTGTGTGTGTGTGTGTGTGTGTGTGTACATCTAAGAGATTAAACTCAGGTATTGTTCTTCCAGAGCCATCTTGTTTCTTTTCTTCTCTGGAATTTTGGTTTGCTGTTTGTTTTTTAAAGTTTCTTTTACTTTATGCGTATGAGTGCTTTGCCTGCATGTGTGTATGTGCACACACGTGTGCCTGTTGGATTCCCTGGAACTGAGCCACCAGATGGACGCTGGCCATCAATTCCAGGTCATCTGCAGGAGCAACAAGTGCTCTGAATCTCTGAACCATTTCTCCAGTCCTCCCATCTTGTTTCTTAAGACACTGGGATCTTGGTGCTGGAGAGATGGCTCAGTGGTTAAGAGCACTGGCTGCTCTTCCAGAGAACCTGAGCTCAATTCCCAGCACCCACATGGAGGATCACAACCATCTGTAATGAGGTCTGGTGCCTTCTTCTGGCCTGCAGGGATACATTGCTAATATTCTGATCCTGCCCCTTGGAGCCCATCCTGCATCCTGAGGTAGAAGCCTCTTCTTAAGGAAGAACTCTGCCCATCTTTCTCTGTCTCTCCCTCGTGTGCATCCCTCGATCCCTCTTTCTCTCTTCTTTCGTATCTTCTCTTTATCTCTCTATAAAAATTTAAATCAGGCCGGGCGTTGGTGGCGCACGCCTTTAGTCCCAGCACTCGGGAGGCAGAGGCAGGCGGATCTCTGTGAGTTCGAGGCCAGCCTGGGCTACCTTGCCCAAAGGCGCAAAGCTACACAGAGAAACCCTGTCTCGAAAAACCAAAAAAAAAAAAAAAAATTTAAATCAGGGCCGTGATGGCGCACACCTTTAATCCCAGTACTTGGGAGGCAGAGCCAGGCAGATCTCAGATCTCTGTGAGTTCGAGGCCAGCCTGGACTACAGAGTGAGTTCCAGGAAAGACACAAAGCTACACAGTAAAACCCTGTCTCGAAAAACCAAAAAAAGAAAGAAAGAAAGAAAGGAAGGAAGGAAGGAAGGAAGGAAGAAAGAAAAGAAAAAGGAAGAAAAGAAAAAGAAAAAAATTGCTAATAAATAAATAAATAAATAAATAAATAAATAAATAAATAAATAAAT
>CABHPR010137892.1:0-36089 GCA_902168415.1 Peromyscus melanophrys
CACCGCTTGTTTCCTTGGTGTATGGGAAAGTACTTCCCATATCTGGTGTCTGGTGTCAAGTTGATTACTTGGTGAGATGGTAAGGTAAACTTCCTGTGTCTTTTTACTTCCTGTCCTCACAGAGCTTACTTCTGTTAGGAGAGAGATTACATAAAACAGTCAGTAATGCATTCAGATAATAAATGCTATGACTAGGTGGTTAAGGCATTAGAATGTAACTTAAAGGTTTGGGGTACAGGGCCAGCGAGAGATGTCTTAGTGAATAAGAGCACCTGCGAAGCTCAAAGATCTGAGTTCCATCCGTGAGCCCCACATGGTGGAAAGAAAACTGACTCCCACAAGTTGTCCTCTGACCTCTGATGGTGCCATGGCGTAAATACGCACCCCCACTCCCACACAAACTAAAGAAAAATGTAATTTTTGCTGGGTGTGGTGGTGCATGCCTTTAATCCTAGCACTCTGTAGGCAGAGAGAAGCAGATCTCTTGTGAAATTGGGATCAGCCTGGTCTACATAGAGAGTTCCAGGAGAGCCAAGGCTACATAGTAAGACCTTATCTCAAAAATTTAAAACAAAGAAAAAGGAAAAAAGTAATTTTAAAATTAAAATTTGTGGAACAATGACTAGTTTGATTTGGGCAGGGTAAATATCTCTAGGATGCACGTGCCGCACACCCACAATGAGTAAGTTTAAAAACATTCCAGTCACATCACATATTTAATATTTTATGGCAAAGTGGGGTGACAAAAATCAAGGTTTTGAGCTGGCTTGTTTAAGTAAAGAGGAGGAGGTTGCAGTGATGTAAAACAGTGACTGTAACAGGCAGTGAATCCATGTCACCGGACAGGGCCTGGACAGTGAGGGACAAAAGGAGCAGAAGGTGTGATTCCCCTCCTCAGGTTGCTCAGTCTGGTAAGAGGACCGATAAGCGAATAGATGATTGCGATACAGAAAGACAGGTAGTGTACACATGGCCTAGAGGGCAAAGGTGCAGACAGCCAGCCCAGGCTGGGGGATCAGACGTCAGTGGGACATACATGAAGTAGTGTTAGACACACTTGACTGGTTCGTCAATGTTCTCATGTAACACCTCATGAGGTAGATCTCTTACCTTTTACGTTGGGGCAGCTGTTTGAGAGCAGGTAACTTCCCCGTGTTTTTAAGTTGTATGGGTGAGTTTTAAATTTGGAATGTCCCCAGTCTGGATTTGATCCTACTGGTGTATGCTGCCACACACACTGCCCTGTTCCTTAGCTCTTCCTGTTTCTGTAATTTGCATTTGCATGTATATGATTATCTCTCCTTACAAGACCACATACAGTCTTTCCGAGTTTATATTCTCAGTGTCTGCTTAGAATACTGCCTGCGCCAAGTCATCAGTGTGTATTTTTTAAATAAATAATTCAGTTTCCCTGCTTATTCAAGTATGTTTGTTAGCCAAGAGTTAACAAGGAACTTGACTTCTATCTTTCCTTAAAAATACTTACCTACTGGTATCTTTTTTTTTGGGGGGGGGTTACTTTGGATATCGTTGTGGTAATAGTTAATACAAAAGTTTAGGAAGAATTTAGTAAAAAGGATTCTTTGACTAAGTAGTAAGTGGCTACATGTTCAGGATTTCTGTTGTAGTTCTTTGACCTGTTGTGTTTTAAATTTCATTCTAAACTAAATCCCCTGGGAAAATATTTACATAGGCCTCTAGTAGTCTTTTATCTGCTTCTTGGTTAGTCTACCGTAGCTCTTGCCTTTTTTCCCCCAAGACAGGGTTTCTCTGTGTAGCTTTGGAACCTGTCCTGGATCTCGCTCTGTAGACCAGGCTGGCCTTGAACTCACAGAGATCCACCTGCCTCTGCCTCCCGAGTGCTGGGAATAAAGGCGTGCGCCACCACCACCCGGCCCTTAAGATTGGGCTGTAGGCAAGATTGTTGTGCACTTTTCTTTTTTCTTTCTTTCTTTCTTTCTTTCTTTTCTTTTCTTTTCTTTTCTTTTCTTTTCTTTTCTTTCTTTTCTTTTCTTTTTTTTTTCTTTTTGGTTTTCCGAGGCAGGGTTTCTCTGTGTAGTCCTGGCTGTCCTGGAACTTGCTCTGTAGACCAGGCTGGCCTCAAACTCACAGAGATCCGCCCACCTCTGACTCTCTAGTGCTGGGATTGAAAGTGCGTGCCACCACTGCCTGACTAGTTCTTGCCACTTTTTCTCAACATTAAAATAGTTAAAAGTCAGGCACATAAAAGTAACAGTTTTTGAGTTGGGACAGGGAAAGAGTATATGACCAGGAAATGGCTTCTGTGCATCCCTGGTGGTGCAGACCTTTAATCCCAGCACTGGAGAAGCAGCCAGATCTACACAGTGAGACCCTGTCTCCTCCCAAAAATAGGAAAGCACAGTAGTATTGACATATATCTATAAACTCAACTCCAGAGGCTGAGGCCAGCGGGTGGCAGGTTCAAGACCAGCCTGGGCTATCTGTCTAGACCTTGTTAAAACAAAAATCAGGAAGGATTCTTAGGAAACAATGCAGTGAGGTTGGCTTCTGTGTAAAGTACGGAAGTACAGAGTTTGGTAGCTTGTCAACCATGTGAAAATACCTGTTTTTAAGTCCGGACAACTGTTGGCCCTTGGTGTGGTCAAGGGATTTTCACTGTGTGTCTCTGAGTACTTCCTTTCCACACATAAGAAAGTGATAAATACTGAAAACTTCTATAAATCATTGGAAAGTCTGTTGGCTGAGCAAAGGAAAATTGTAGCTGAATTGTAATAATTAAATGTGTTTGGTTTTTAATCCTGTGTTTGGTATTTAATCTGGTTTCCTGTAGCTTTTTACCTGCGCCCACTCAGCTATCTCAGGACCAACTTGAAGCTGAGGAAAGAGCAAGAGCTCAGAGATCGCGGCAGACCTCGCTGGTCTCCTCTCGAAGGGAGCCTCCCCCGTACGGGTACCGGAAAGGCTGGATTCCGCGCTTGCTAGAAGTAAGTGTGGGCTGAAATTTACTATTGTTCATTTGTACAATAAATTTACACCCTGGAGAATGATTGTTAACAGCAGTGTGATGGAAATAATGATGGTAAGTTCTGAACACATGTTCTTCCTTCCAAAGACATTGGCCTCTTGCTTACTGTCACTATTTGTGATCAGGAGAGAATCACTGTTTTTGCTTCTTATTGTGCTGAACTGTTGAACTTATACAAAAGAAGTAGCGTACTTTTACTTAAGTAGACCTTCCAGCCCATGAACAGTAATGGGAGAGTAAGAAACGAATGAAAGATGGAGCAGATGGCCCAGTAGGCAACGGCTCTCACCAACAAACCTGACAATTTGATTCCCAGAACCCACAGCAGAAAAACAGAACCTGTCCCCAAACTTTTTTACAAGTACTGTGGCATGTGAATGTGCCCCACTCATCTCTCTTTCTCCCCCTCCCTCTCCCTTCTTCCCTTCCTCCCTCTCTGTCGCATGCACACAGACATATACTAATAATAATAAATAAAAATTTGAAATCTTTGTAAGGAGAAGAACCAGAGTGGGGTTTGCATTTGAATTGTGTCCACTCCCACCCCACCTCCAACAATGAGAACAATACCATGTCATAACTCAGAGAGAACGTTCCTTCAGGGAAAAACCCAGTGGTGTCTCCTTTGCTGACTTATTTCTCTTGTGTGCTTTTTAAATCTTCAGTTTGAGAATGTCAGCACATGCCTGGTCATAATATTACATACATTTTTAGGAGTGAGTATAAGCAGAGAAGAATTTGGAATGGTCCTTTCATACTTCTGATTTGTCTCCAAAGAACAAATTTCCTTGACAGAGGCAGGCGGATCTCTGAGTTCAAAAGGCCAGCCTGGTCTACAGAGTGAGTTCCAAGACAGCCAGTGCTACACACAGAGAAACCCTGTCTGAAAAACAAAACAGAATCTCTGCTTTCATTAAGCCTTTTTCTGTCTCCCAGTATTCTCATTCCTACAAGTTTTCCTTCATTTCCTGACCATGCTCTAACATTCTGAATATTACACCATTTTTGTACCCAGTTAATACTGTTTTTGTTTTGTTTATTTTGTTTATTTCTTTTTTGAGACAGGGTGTCTCTGTGTAACAGTCCTGGCTGTCCTGGAACTCATTTGTAGACCAGGCTGACCTCAAACTCACAGAGATCTGCCTGTCTCTGCCTCCCAAGTGCTGGGATTAAAGGCGTGCGCCACCACCGCCCGGCTGTTTTGTTTTATTTTAAGATTCATTTATTTTATACGTATGGGCGTTTGCCTA
This sequence comes from Peromyscus melanophrys, assembly GCA_902168415.1. Classification (NCBI taxonomy): domain Eukaryota; kingdom Metazoa; phylum Chordata; class Mammalia; order Rodentia; family Cricetidae; genus Peromyscus; species Peromyscus melanophrys. Next base: position 4,258 of record CABHPR010137892.1, read on the forward strand.
CATATCTGTGTACCACGTGCATGCAGTGCCCTTGAAGGTCAGAAGAGGGCCTTGGGTCTCATGGAACTGGGGTTACAGGTGGTTGTGAGCCACCATGTGGGGCCTGGGAACCAAACCTGAGTTCTCTGCAAAGAGCAGCCAGCACTCTCGAGCAGCAAGCTCCCCCTCCAGCCCCTTGTCTGCCTTACAGACGAGGTCTCTGCCTTCTCTTCAGTCTGCCCCCCAGGGGTGTCTGTAGTGTCCGAATAGAAGCACTGCTTAGCACACGTCCGAAGCTGTGTGCGCTGTCTCCCCATGTGTGCCTGCCTCTGCCCACTCCGTTAGCTCTAGGAAATGAGCGCCTCGTAAGAGCCTCCCTGCCTTGTTCCAGCACAGCCCTGGACTTTTGTGGGGTTTTCTCCGGTGTTTCTGTTGTTTGGGGATTTGGTGTGGTTTGGTTTTGTCTCTTTTTATCTGGTCTTTAGGAATCCTGCTATAAGAAGGCCAGCCCTGCAGTTGTTAGGAAAGGATTTTGTTCTTGGTTTTGTTCTCTCTGGAATTAGTGAGATGTACAGTAAGATAGTCTCGAAGAGGCTGGAATACCTTCCTGTCTGGAGCCATGAGGTAGTGGGGGCTGCTCTGATAGAACTCTAGAGTGGTTTAAAATGTGCTTTGGGGGCCTTTCCCAGATTACGGAGTGGGGACAGCAGGCCTCGTTTTCCATACAAGGGAGCCTCTGAGCTTTATGACATCTGCTGGCTGTTGGCTTTGATAGTCCTAATTGATTATCAAAGGTTTCGTGTATCCTGGTGGACCAGAGCAGTTCATTTGGAAATCAAACTCATGGCCAGCTAATCTGAAAATGCCTGGGATGCTTTGAGGGGAGTGGCTGTTCTGTGAAGACAGCATTTTGTTCTAGTTTTCGGAGTAAAGGCTGTGATTTTCTGGCAGGCTTAATGACCACATAATGCCACAGCTACAGTTCTGAAGTGCTGATTACAGTCGAAGAACTCCAGCAAAGCCGAGCATGTGTCAAATTGATGCTCTGCGTACAGGAAGCACTTTTCTTAGGCAGACTTTATTTCTGCCTAATTTACAGGAAAATACCTCTCTTCACTGTATTCTGTTGGTTTTCAAAACTTAAAACCCTCCAGTAAATAAGCATATTGTTCCTAGGAATTCACATCCAAGACCTAATGAAATAGTGTGTGAAAAAAACCTTATAAAAATGAATTTATTTTTCAATAAATACCCTCTTATTGATGAATTTCAGTGTTTTCTCTAATGTTCTTGGTAATATAGGTTGAGTATACCTTACATGATATACTTAGGACCAAAAGTAGTTTAGATTTCAGCAGGGTTTTTGGTTTTGGGGGTTTTTTGGTTTTTGGTTTTGGTTTTTGTTTGTTTGTTTGTTTTTGGGGGGTTTTTTGGAATATTTGTATAGACTTGACAGATTTAAAACAATTATGGCAGCCAGGCTTAGTGGCCTGTGCCTTTAATTCCAGCATTTGGGAATCTCTATGATTTCGAAGCCAGCCAAGTCTACATAGTGAGTTTCAGGCCAGCCAAAGTTAACGTAGTGAGACCCTTTCCTGGGGGAAGACATTAATTTTTAAAAAAATATGGAGCAGGGGACCTGTCATTGCTCAGAAAGTCTTGGGTTTTTTGTTTTGTTTTCTTGGTTTTTTTATTTTAACTAAAAGGTATTTCGTGGTATTAAAAGGACAGCTCGGCTGTATCTGGGAGACTGACTCCGTGAGTAGAGCACTTAGTGCAAGCATGAGGAGATGAATGCGAGTCCCTCGACACTCACATAAACAGCTATAACCCCAGCACTTGTGGGCCAAGGGCAGGTGGGTTCCAAGAGCTTGCCAGCCAGCCTAGCCAGAAAATAGAGAGTTTCTAGGTCCCGTGAGCGGTCCTGTCTCAAGGCAGTAGTGTGAAGCGTGGTAGAAGTAGACACCAAAGATCCTACTCTGACCTCTGGGTGCCTGTACATGGGTGCCTGCCCTGCACACTGGCATGTACATCACACACCCACACGAGGCAAAGCTTTTGAAGTCCAGTGACCTGGATTTGCATTCTGCACATGTGCTAGCTATGAGATCTTGAGGAGTCTTTTGTTGTTTTGGAGACTGGGTCTCACTGTGCAGCCTGGCTAGCCTAAAATTTGCTGGCCTCAAACTCACAGATACCCTTCTTCCTTCCACCTGTGCCTCCGGAGTGCTGGGATTAAAGAGGGTATGCCACCTCTCCCAGGACTTTACTGTTTGTGAGCCTGAGTTCTTTCCTTAGGAGAATGCTCAAGTGTGAGTTAGACTTGATCTACAGAGGCTTTTAGAAATATTCAACACTACAAATTACTGGCAGAACACTATTCTACTTTAAAAATTGTAGTTCTCATTCTTGTGAGGATGTCTAGTCACTGTTAGAGATGTGAACCTGGGTGGTGGCTTAGGTGTCATCCCACTGAAATAGGATCACTTTGGCTCAGGAGTTGGGGGCCATCCTGGCCAGCATAGCAGATGCCTTTCTGAAACTCACCCTCTTCAAATTCATAAGACAAGAACCCCAAAGCAACTGGTTCCGGTGAGCCAGGGTTTTGTAAACTCAATGGCCATTAAAGTCATCTCAAACCAGTGGCTTTGGGGTTCTTGTCTCACGGATTCAAGATGAAATTCACAGACCATAGAGATTGAGTTGTTGAAGGGTTTTATCATAGAGCTCTTAGAGAAGGTGGAGGTGGGGTTGTTGTAGCTAAGAAGGCTTTACTGGATGCGTGTGTGAGCTGGTCAGTCCGATTTCCACTCCGGTCATGTCCTCGGTGTGGCTTCCAGGAAAGGAACACAGAAATAAGTAGAAACCTGGCGTCCTGGGCCTCTGACAAGGATGAAGTTGCCCACAGGCCCAAGGACATTTCTAGCTTTCAGTCACAAGAAAAAAACTTGACTTTTAGATTTTTTGTTTTGAGTTTTGGGTTTTTCCCCCTAAAATGTCATGGCCGAATTCTATACCCTGTTCTTATCACAAGGACGTGGCTAGGATCAATCCAAAAGAAAAATGTGTGACTTGTTGTGGGTCCTTTCTTTTTTGTCTCTGGTGTGACAATGAGTAAATGATGTGTTAACAGAATCTGACTCTAAGAGCATCTCTTGACACTTCTCCTGGGGTGAGCTTCACCTGATGCTCTATGGATATGCCTGTGTAGAATGCTAAAACTAGTCTTTGATTTGTACTAAAGTTTCTGTTGATTTTGTTCTAGGCTCTTACATAATGCATGTTCCTTGAGAAGACCCCTCCATGACTTGCTTGTCCATGTAACCTTAGCTTTATTTCCTCCGTCCTCCAAAAGGACACACTACACTAGTCCCGCACTACATTCTCGGGAGAGTTAAGACACTTGCTGCTTTTGCAGGAGAACCCAGTTCACTTTCCAGTACCCTTGTCAGGGAGCTCACAACTACATACATGTAACTCTAGCTCAGCGGATCTGACCCCCTCTTCTAGCCTCTGCCGGCACCTGCGCACATATCGCACATCTCTCCCTCTCCCTCTCTCTCTCTCTCTCTCTCTCTCTCTCTCTCTCTCTCTCACTCTCTCACTCACACACACACACACACACACACACACACACACACACGCACACACACCCCTTACTAGAGAAGGAAAAGAAAATGCTTTCCTCGGATCTTCCTTTATGTGCTTTCTCGACATTGAGGCTTCCCCTCATATGATTTCCTCACACAGGCTGTCACACACAGCCACTGTACTGAAAGCTTGAAAGTGCCTCTTCCCAGGGCCTGTATGATCTTCATGGTACTTCCTACACCCAAAGAGTATGTTTTTACACCTTTGCCCACTAAATGTCAGCTATACAGGATGAAAGCCTTGCCTTAGCTCACTGCTGCCACTCACACCGAGCACAGATTCCATAACTTGAATGAATTGCTACTTACTACTAAATACTCTTTTTACTTCTTTTCTTGTAATGTACAGGATTTTGGAGATGGAGGTGCTTTCCCAGAAATCCATGTGGCCCAGTATCCACTGGATATGGGGCGAAAGAAAAAAATGTCAAATGCACTGGCCATTCAGGTGGATCCTGAAGGGAAGATTAAATACGATGCAATTGCTCGACAGGGGCAGTCCAAAGACAAGGTAATCTCTCATTGGTTTTGTTGATTTGTGTTTGGTTTTTTTCTTGTTGATAAATACTTTGTGAAGTTTTATTACATTTTGTGGAAATGATAAATCACTTGCCGTTTTGGATTATATAAAAATAGCAGTGAAGTTGGAGCTGGAGAGATGGCTCATTGTATAAGAACATTTGTTGTTCTTGCAGAGGACCTGAATTCAGTTTCCCAGCACCCACATGTAATTCCATTTCCAGGGGCTCTGATGCCCTTCTTACCTCCAAGGGCACCGGACATGCACCTGATGCACATACATTATGCAGGCAGAACATTCATACATGTAAAAGAAATAAATCTTTTTTTTAAAAAGCAGTAAAGATAGGGCTCTAACTGATGGTGCTTAGTGTGCACAGGCCCTGGGTTTGAGTCCAGCAGCAAAATCAATAAAATCACTATAAAATATATAGCTGTAAAACATACTTAGGTTAATTTTGTCACCAACAGTGACATTGTGCCTTGAAATTCTGCACAAATTGGTAATGGCTGCAGTCCCCTTTAGAATAGTCCAGCACAGAGCCCACGCTGGCCTTGAACTCAGATCTTCTTGCCTTCACCCTCCCAGTGCTGCAGGCCGCACCCAGCAGTGATAGCTTTCCTATTTAGGTTTTGTTTGATGTTGCAAAAAGTTATTTCCAAAAGTGCTACCAAACTTAAAAAATTCTATAATCCCAGACTCCTAAGAAAAATCAGCTTTGTTTCTGGCCTTGTTAGCGATGGAACCCAGAGCCTCACACATGCTAGGCAATTGTTCTACATCTGAACTGTGCCTCCTTTTACTTTTGTCTATATACAAAATTCCCTCCATATACTTGAGGAATATTTACACAGATGCTTCATCTCTTTACTCTTTGTGGCGGTACTAGAGACCCCTGAGCTATAGCCCACCTTTTTTTTGTGGTTTGGTTTGGTTTGGTTTTTCGAGACAAGGTTTCTCTGTGTAACAGCTCTGTCTGTCTGTCCTGGAACTTGCTTTGTAGACCAGGCTGGCCTCTGCCTCCCTCGTGCTGGGATCAGAGATGTGTGCTGCTACCATCTACTTCTCCATTTCTTATTTGAGTAGTTCATTTGGATATCACACAGCCTCCTTTTGCCACCCAGATTTAGTGTCTTAAAAGGTAATCCCAAGACCCACAGTATTAAATAATAAAGGTAATTCCAAGACCCACAGTAAAGCTTCAAATAGTCTTCTCACAGTGTGGCTGCACTCAGCTGAGGAACTGTTCTGAAGTCCCTGCTTTGTTCTGTTTCTCTTGTAAATAATACTGGATGGAAGCAGTTTGCCTTGGGATTGATGGTGTCCTCAGTACCTCTTTTACCACTTCTGACTTCAGTTTGACCCTCTAAAGCAGTACTTTTCAACATGTGGGTCACGACACCTTTGGGGGTCGAATGTCAAATTTCCTGCATATCAGATATTTACATTACGATTCATAATGTTAGCAATGAAATAATTTCAGGCTGTATGTGGTGGCACACACCTTTAATCCCAGCACTCAGGAGGCAGAGGCAGGCAGATCACTGAGTTCAAGGCCACCCTGGTCTACAGATCGAGTTTCAGGACAGCCAGGGCTACACAGGGAAACCCTGTTTCCAAAAACCAAAAAATAATAATAATAATAATTTTATGGTTGGGAGTCACCACAGCATAAGGAACTGTATCAAAGGGTCGCAGCATTAGGAAGGTTGAGAACCACTGCTGTGAAGTCATACCCATCATCCATTGTTCCTCTATTGTGGCTACTAAACTTTAGAAAAATGCAGTCATTCTAATTTTTTTTATCCCTGGTGAGTCCCTGTTCCCTCAAACACCTGTCCCTGTCCTCCCTGCCTGGTTGGGAACAGGTGACTCTTCCATCTGTTTGAGTATAGGTGTGGAAGAAAGCGCCCTGTTTATCTTGTGCTTGTCTTTTCCTGTGTCACCTCCCGGGCACTAGGTATTTTGTCCTTCACCTGCTGTCCCAGTAGGTACTTGCTGTTAGCATTTGAAGGTACTTGCTCTTCTTGTCTGGTCTTCCAAGCTCCCTCTCGTACCACTGAGCCTCCTCTCCTCTCTTCACTGTCCTAAAGTTCTTTTTCTTTTTTTTTTTTTTTCTTTTTTTTTTTTTTGGATTTTCAAGACAGGGTTTCTCTGTGTAGCTTTGCGCCTTTCCTGGAACTCACTTGGTAGCCCAGGCTGGCCTCGAACTCACAGAGATCCACCTGCCTCTGCCTCCCGAGTGCTGGGATTAAAGGCGTGCACCACCACCGCCCGGCCTGTCCTAAAGTTCTTGACAGTGCTCATGTCCAATCATCTGCTGCACCTCCCTTCCCATTTCAGCTCGATGCTCATCTCAGCTAGTTGGCCCAGGCGGCTCTCTGGGAAAGGGCGCTAACATGCTTTCTGTTCACAGCACATTCTGTATGTTCTGAGGTAGTTTATTTCTGTGACTACCCTTGCCTCTCCTAGGCAGTTGATTGTTAAAGTCTGTGCCCTGCTCAGTTTTCTTTGTCCTTTTATATTATTGTGTATAAGATGCATCTGTCTAGAGTTCGTTAAATAATACTAAATCACATCCAAACCTAAATGCATAATTTGTAAAGCTTGTGCTTGCTAAGCACTCTACCACTGAACTTCTCATAATTTGTAATTTATACCTGATTATATGTTTGAATTACATAAATGTCTTCCTAATCACCTCTGCCAAAAGTCTGGAAGCTCTGTTCCTTGTTTTATATACATACATAATATACACGCATAGGTGCGTACATACATACATATGTATTTATTATGCAAGTAGAGCTGAGCATAGTGGTACACACATGTAGTGCCAGCAGTTATAAGGCTGCAGCAGGAGAGTTGCAGGACAGGTCAGCATCTCTGTTAAAAAGGAAAAAAGAAAAAAATTTGGAATTTTAGGCTGACAAGATGGCTCAGCAGGTCAGGGCACCTGCTGCCAAGCCTGACAATTGAGTTTGATTCCTTAGAGTCACATGGAGAGAATCAAGTCCTGCAAGTTGTACTCTGACCTTGACATATATGCCGTGGTACATGTGCACCCACAAACGGGCACATAAAGTAAATAAAATGTAAAAAAAAAATTGTATTTTACAAGTAGTATATTCTGATGGTAAAAGAAACCTGTGGGGAGCCAGATGTGGTGATACATGCCTTCAGTCCCAGCAGAAGCATGCAGATCTCTTGAGTTCCAGGCCAACTATAGACAGGGCTGCATAGAGAGACCCTGTCTCTAAAAACAAAACAACAGAAAGATCCCCATTTATCCATGGTCTTCCTTGCTTTTCTGGTATTTTGTTTGCCAGGGGTAGCAGCTGTAACTGCAGTGATGTATATCTGTCCAGATTCTATTGTGTATTAGATTGTTAAAACTGGACTGCAGAACTTGAGGTTTCAGTATGTGGCCAAAGGAAAGAACATTTCCAAAGCATTGTCCTTTGCATAATAAAGGGCTTTTGTTTATAATGTAGCCACTAAAACTGAACCCAGAGCTGGTCGTTTAGAGAGATCATTCTTAGGTCCATAAAACACGTTTAGGTTTTGCTTTGTCTTGTGTTTAGCTAAGAGTGGATGGATTGTATTGCGGTGCACTGAATACATGGCTTTGGTTGAGTAGCTGTCACACATCCTTTGGCCTCCTCAGGGGTGCTTCTTGACAGTTCAGAGCTGTCTTGAGAATTATACTGTGTGCAGCATGGCTGGTGCTGCCTGTTGAATGCCAGCAGTTCCCTGGCTACCACTGTGTCTTAGCCAGAGCCTCCTGTTCGTGCACAGAGCCTTTCGAGGGAAGCTAGAAGAAGCAGTAGTTCCCCCCTTGGAAAGCTGTGGCCTTTTTGTTCTAGGAGAAAGAGGAGTACTTTATACAAAATGGATTTAGGGGGCTGGGGAGATGGCTCAGGGTTTAAGAGCACTAGCTGCTCTTCTAGAGGGTCCAGGTTCAATCCCCAGCACCCACATGGCAGCTCACAACTGTCTATAACTCCAGTTCCAGGAGATATGAACTCCCTCACACAAATATACATGTAGGCAAAACACCAATGCACTTAAAAATAAATCTTGGGGGGAAAAAAGAAATAAAACTTAAACAGAATGGATTTTTTAAAGTGATCGTCATTCAGGAGACTGGTATGCAGAGACTGGTATGATGAAAACAGCCTGTTTGATTCTGAGTTTGTACTGTAGTATAGTACAAAGGTTTCTCGTTTATTCCAGGGGAAACTGGTATTCTTTAGGAACAAGGGAGTGCTCACTGAAATATTAATAGTGAAAGAGCAAGGCCATAAATGTTAGTGATAGGTATAAGAGGGGAAAAAAAGACTTCATATTTGAGAAAAGTCTAAGGCCATTGATCTCTACATGTAAAAGTACAGTGCATAAGACATTTGTAAGAGAAAACCGCAAGGAAATGTTTCTTGGGATACATTTTGATAGAACTTTATAGACTTGGGTGATGTCTTAAAAGCCATGGCATGTGCAGTTTTCCTTCGGCAGCTGTCTCGTGGAAAATGTACTGTGCTTGATAGCACCTAAATGGATGTTGTTAACCTCTCCTCTCGAACTCCAACAACTTCAGATGATCCTGTCAGAAAGCCCATGTTATTAACTTGTTTATGTTTGCAGATGACATGGTGGATATGTTGAGCAGCTCACCTTTCCATCAGTCCTGTTCTTGTCAGGAGAGTAATCAGATGATGTGCTGCTTTCTCTTTATATTTGAAAGATGTTTTTATTTTTACATGTATGAGTATGTTGCCTGTTTGTATGTATGTGCGCCACATGTGTGCCTGGTACCTGTAGAGGCTGGAAGAGGATGCTACCAGGCCTGGCCTTGCTTTCTCTCTTGATGATTAGAGCTGTTTATGTTCCTACCTTCAAGGGTATGCTGTAGTCTTCAGATGACTCCTCCCAGCCGTGTTGCCTACTGAGATATGCTGAGTTTCTTCAGCACATTTTGTTTTCAGGCTGTAGACTATGGGAGTTTATAGTTAATTACCACAAAGGAATCTTGCTCTTGCGATGTCCTTCACTCTGTCTTATAAGATGCTAGAATCTTACTGATGCTTGTTTAAAGCATTATTAACTTCGGAGTACCCAATAAGAAGCAGCCAATGGCTCTTCTGTGCTAAATTAGTATTGAACATACATGATGAGTACTAGGGAGCCGTTTACTTAGAATCTCCCTGTAATGTCTACCGTGGGAAACTGGGTAAGTCATCACAATCTCAGTGTTCTCCTTTACAGTATTAGAGAGTTTTCAGGTTGTGGTGGTATAGATTTTCCACCCTGAAAAGAAATAAGGCTTTTGAGGTTGGTTACTAGCTATATGATCCTCATGTACTGCCCCTTATACTCTTCTCCTCATTGTGTGCTTCTGAGTCCCTCATAAAATGAACACTCGTAAAAGTGTCGTTGATGGCTCACGTATCAGTGGTTACACCTGGGCTAAATTCCCAACCCTTCCCATCCTTCAGTAGTAAGCTGGACATTTCAGTCGGTAGCTCCGGGAACTCAGTACTTTGTATAGAAAGTTCTGAGCCAGGCACTAGTGGCACACTTGTCCCTGCTCATTGGAGGGTGAGTCAGGAGGACCCTGGAGCATGGTAGTTTGTGCCCTCTTTTCTGCCTCTCCTCCTCCCACTATGCTACATAGAAATAAGGCACCTCTAAAGGACATCTAGTCCTTCATTTATACAAAAGAAGTCCCTGAATGTCTTCTGTAGACCAGGTACTGTTGCAGGAACCAGAAATCCATTAGTGAGTGTTCTCATTGGTAACTAGGTATGATTTTTGCAAGCCTTGTGTGTGGATATGAAGGTTAAATCAGTCTGAATCACATGCATGCAAGTAGAACCCCATGGTATCAAATAGTAAGAGCTCAGTAAATAGAAGCTGTGATCATTATTTTCATTGTTTTAGCAGGGTGACTTAGGAAAAAAAGCATAGTGTGATGAATGCTTTAGAGAGCGCAGACAAAGTGCTGAGGTGCAGAGTGGTTGGGTCTGGAGGGGCAGGCAGACCTCAACCAATTTGGAACACAGAGATTCAGAACTTGAAGAACTCTACACCCCTGGGAACTGGGAAAACTACAATCTGTTCAAGGAACAGAAGAGCTGTGTGCCTGGGGCGGGAACGTGTGCCTGTAAGCAGGAGAGATGAGGCTGTAAGCACAGCCGGGTTAGAAGTAGCCAGTGTTTCTTGCACTGTTGCTTGAGTAGGAAATTGAGAACAGTTTACATCCCATTCAGCTGTTTTAAGAGATGCATGGTAGGTTACAATTTTAGCTTTTAGTGGTTAAGTTGTCTTCTGAAGAAAAAAAAAATGTGAAGATCACAGGCACCAGGAATTTTGTTTCCTACTCACAAGCTGCATAAATTGTCCTTTTTTTTTTTTTTAAGATTTGTTTTTGTTATTTGGGTATTGTTATGCTTGTTTCTTTTTGGTTTTGAGACAGGATCTCTCCCTAGGTAGCCCTAACAGGCCTGGAACTTGCAGTGTAGACCAAGCTGGCCTCAGACTCACAGAGATGGACTGTTTCTGCCTCCCAGGTGCTGGGGTTAAAGGCGTGTGCCACCACTTAAAGATTCGTTTTTATGCATGTGGAATGTGTTTGCCTGTATGTGTGTCTGAGGGACACATGTGCCTGGTGTGCTTGAAGGCCAGAAGAGAGTATCAGAGCCCTGGAACCAAAGTTACAGACTAGTGTGAGCTACCTTGTGGGTGCTAGGAACTGAACCTTGGTCTTCTATAAGAGCAGAAAATGTTTTTTAACTACCAAGCCATCTCTCCTGCCCCATAAATTCTTTTTATGTATGTGTGTCAAAAAATGTCTAACAAAAGTATTAAAATCTAGAATATTTGTTAAATTTCTAGTATCTTTTTTTTCCTTTAAAGTCTGCCAGTACATTTTAATGAAAATACTAGGGAAGTATTGATAACAAGCAAGCAAGTTATCTGTTTCTAGAGCCCATCACATTAGGATCAGCCTAAAAGATGGTGTTGGTCCTGATGCAGTTCATAAAGTCATCCTGAAGTTGAGTATAGAGCAAGTTATGTATTGGGATGATTTGTTTCTATTGTCAATTTCCTATAACCTGGAATCACATGGGAAGGGAGCCCTAGTTGAATATTGTCTAAATCAGGTTGGCCTGTGGGCATGTCTGTAGGGGATTGTCTTGATCATTGATAACAGCAGACAGCCCATTGTGGGCGCCACCATCCCCTCGGCAGAGGGTTTCCTGCACTATGTGAGTCAGGCGAAAGCTAAATGGGAGCAGGCAGCAGAAACTCATTCATTTCTCCCTGCTCCTGACTGGATATAACCTGACCAGATGCTCGAGTTCCTGCCTTGACTTCTCTCAATAGTAGACTCTAACTTGGAATTGTAAGCCAAATAAATCCTTTTCTCCCTGAGTCTCTTTTGGTCAGGCTGTCACAGAGACAGATGAAACTAGGACACACGTATAAATATGTTTTTGTTTTTCTCTTACTCTTGTAGAAGAAAATATTCTGGGCTTTTTCTTTTCCTGCATGTTCACTTTCCTAGTTTGTGAATAGAATTGATTCCAGAAAACAGAAACATTATAAATAGGATGAGGTCAATGGAATTTTCTAGGCCCAGTGAATTTGGAAATTATTTAGTAACCCAACTTAAATTCTGATGAGTTTTTAATCCAAGATAATGGTGCTATAGGCAATTTATATCATCATTAATTTCAAGTCCTAGTGAGCCTCAAAAATAGAGATCACTGATGCATAAGATTTTGTTGGCAGAATATGTTTGGATACTGACTTGATTAGAAGATTTCAAATAATTTAAATGCATGGGGTCAAGGGAAAGTGATCAGCTTGGAGCCAGGGCAGCAATTTGTGTACATATTTTAAGCTCCTTTAGTCTGAACGACAAAACTGGGTATCCTAAGTGTGTAAATATGCTGAAAGGACATATTGACATCTAGAGTGACTTAATGAGGTTGCTTCTCTCCATTCTATGTGTTCTAAGCCTGCTTGTGTTTGAACACTTTAGGTCATTTACAGCAAATACACTGACCTGGTTCCAAAGGAGGTGATGAATGCAGATGACCCAGACCTGCAAAGGCCTGATGAAGAGGCTATTAAAGAGGTAACTCGGAGTCGATATATGCCATTATTTTAGATGACTTTGTGTCCTTATTAATTTCCGACTGCTCAACGTGATGCTTCTCATTTCAGATAACGGAGAAGACAAGAGTAGCCTTGGAGAAGTCCGTATCGCAGAAGGTGGCTGCAGCCATGCCAGTTCGTGCAGCTGACAAGCTGGCTCCTGCTCAGTATATCCGGTATGCACAGTGCTAGATTCTCACCAGCTTACAGAGCCAGTTATAAATGCATTGTCTTAGTTAATGACTTAAAGCCTATTGACTCTTGTTTGCAGAAGGGGTTTTGTGTTTTTAAGCTTTATTTATTTAGTGTATGAGTGCTCTGTTTGTATGTATGCCTGCAAGACACAAGAGGGAATCAGAGAAGATGACATTGAATCAGTCCCATTATTGATAGTTGTGAGCCCTCATGTGGGTGCTGGGAATTGAACTCAGGTCTTCTGGAAGAGCAGCCAGTCTCTTAACCACTGAGCCATCTCTCCAGCCCCAGGAGTTTTGTTTTTGTTTTTTGTTTTTGTTTTGTTTTTTTAATAACTATGTTACGATGTTAACTGCTGTAAGCTGGGTAGGGTAGGCAAAGACCTGTGGATCTCTTGAGTGCTAGGCCAGCCAGGGCTACTTACTGAGACCCTGCCTCAAAGCAAGATGTTAGCTGTTGTGATCTTCAAATGGTTGTTTTGGGTTTGTGGGGTTTTGATTTTTCAGTTTTTAAGAAAATAACCATTACCTGTGGTAAAGGCCCAAACTACAGTTGTTTACATTTATTTATTGTTATTTTATACATATGGGTGTTTTGCCTGCATGCCCATTGCCAGAAGAAGGAGTTGCAGGAACTGAAGTTGCAGGCAGTGGTCAGGTGCCAGGTGGGTGCTGGGAACTGAACTCCAGAAGAGCAGTCTGTGCTCTTAACTACTGAGCCATCTCTCCAGCCCTGGCAATTTTTGTCCATCATGTAGACTTAAAGTAGGTGCTAGTTTTAGACCTGCAAAGCTGAGCAGGCGTATTTCCCAGGTGGAATATGGAAAGGATGAGGAGGGAAGTCACTAACCACTTGAGTGCACATTGTTAGATTCAGTTTCTGTTCCTTTTCTGGTCTGCTTCTGGCTGCCCTGCCTAAATGTATGGTTATTTTATATCAGTACTTCCTGAAAAGAATTGACAGTATAGTCACATGGAACTGTAATAGAAGATAAATGCCTACCAAAAGCTTGAACTAATTGCACCTCTAATTTTCATCTACTTTATTTAGCTATACACCATCTCAGCAAGGAGTAGCATTCAACTCTGGAGCTAAACAAAGAGTTATTCGGATGGTAGAAATGCAGAAAGATCCAATGGAGCCGCCAAGATTCAAGTAAGTATCTGGCTTCATGAGTGTCTTAATTAGAGTTTCTATTGCTGTGACGAAACACCATGACCAAAAAGCAAGCTGGGGAGGACAGGGTTTATTTGGCTTACACTTCAGCATTGCTGTTCATCACTGAAGAAAGTCAGGACAGAAACTCAAAACAGGGCAGGATCCCGGAAGCAGGAGCTGATGCAGAGGCCATGGAGGGGTGCTGCTTACTGGCTTGCTTCCCATGGCTTCCTCAGCCCACCTTCTTATAGAAGCCAGGACCACCAGCCCAGGGATGGCACCACCCACCACAGGCTGGGCCCTCCCCCATTGATCACTAAATGAGAAAATGCCTTACAGCTGGATCTCATGGAGATATTTCTTCAACTGAGGCTGCTTCCTCTGATGACTCTATAGCTTGTGTTGAGTTGACACAAAACCACCCAGTACAATGAGGATCAAACAAGTGTCCCACGTGTTCATGACAAGTGACTAGATAAGCAAACGTTAGTGCATCAGTCCCTACAATATTACTGGGCTAAGTAAAGGAATACACTACTACAATAACATAGATGAGTCTGAAAACAATTGTGCTACATGAAAGAAGCCGGACAAAAACAAGTAACACAATGTTATGGTTCTGTGTGTAACTCTAGAAAATGGGGTCAGCAGGAAGGCTCAGAGGTTAAAGACACTTACTGCCAAGTGCAGTGACCAGAGTTCAGTTCCTGGGACTCACATGGCATCAGGAGAGAACCCACTGCTGCAAAGTTGTTCTCTGACCTCCAGACTTCCCAGGGTACATACACCACCACCACCCACACACACACACCCCACACACAGAGAGACAATAAATAATTTTAAAAATTCTAGAAAATGCAGTTTTCTCAGTTATAGACATCAGGTGAGTAGTGGCTGCCCATGGAGAAGGAAAGGAGTAAGCATAACACGTGCAGAGGTTGAGATGACGAGGCTGCTCGCTGTCTGGCTTCTGTTATCCAGGTGATCGGATTGCACACTTCGTGTTTAATTAATTGTGGGTCGGTTACCTCAAGCCATGAGGACATTGCACCGTGCAGTGGTAACAGTGTGAGATGAGCAGTGACAGTGACCATTTTTATTAGCTAACAAAACCAAGCGCGAGGTGTCCGTGAGCATTCATCACAACAGAAAATTAAAATGAGAAGGGAAGACTTGGGACCTGGTAACCAAAAAGCAACTGAGGACTTCATGCTCTGATGATTTGTTTTCCTTTGATATATTCTTCAGGATTAATAAGAAAATTCCCCGGGGACCACCATCTCCTCCTGCACCTGTAATGCATTCTCCTAGTCGGAAGGTAATCCTTGCTGTAGTCACGTCACTTGTGATTTTTAATTCATAAAGAGCCCCTCTGCCTGTAGGTCCAAGTCACCATGATGGTTAAACCTTTTTCTTTTACAAGAGCAAATAGGACCCAGTTAAGACTACAGAGTACAGTGTGTTTATGCGAATGTTTGTGAATGTTTGCTGCTCCCACCAGTAACTCGACCTCTGCTTTCAGTGGAGTGCACAGGATCTGGTTGACACCCACAAGGGTGGGTTCTCAGGCACTTTTAAGTGTGGAAAACTGCTGTCAGGCATTTGTAATATCTGCAGTCTTCTCCTGTCTTTCACGGGAGCTCTCCTGTGGCGAGAGCCCACTGCACGGGAGCAGTGGGCACTGCTACAGAGACTCTGCTGCAGCCATCTGTTCGTGTGTCGGTGCATGGGGGTCTGTTTGGGTTGGAGTCAGACTGTAGTAACAGCGTTTCTCCCTTCACCTGTTTTTCAGATGACTGTCAAGGAACAACAAGAGTGGAAGATCCCCCCGTGTATTTCTAACTGGAAGAACGCAAAGGTGATTTTTCTGTCACACGGTCTGTTAGTACTGTCTCATGGGGATTGCTCAGGGAGTGGGTTGCAGCCTGCGGACATGCCTCATTGCCTCACTTAGCTAAGTGTTCACAATAAGAAGTTACTACTGGGCCGGGCGGTGGTCGCACGCCTGTAATCCCAGCACTCGGGAGGCAGAGGCAGTTGGATCTCTGTGAGTTTGAGGCCAGCCTGGGCTACAGAGTGAGTTCCAGGAAAGGCGCAAAGCTACACAGAGAAATCCTGTCTTGGAAAAAAAAGAAAAGAAAAGAAAAAAAAAAAGAAGTTACTACTGCTGAGAGCGGAGCTCAGTGGGAGAGCACACATTCAGCGTGTGAAACACGGGTGCACCACCAAAGCAGTAGAGACAGCTTTGCGGGATGCTTTCAGTTACACGCGACATGTTGCTATACTGGGCGCTTGAGTGCCATGTAAATCTCTAGCATATCAGAAGCTCATAGAAAAGGAAAAATAAGAGCAAAATACCCTGTTGATTGAAGATGTAATTCCTCATGAAGGTCAAGTTTCTAGGTTAGAATTATTTCCAGAAAAAAGTAAACCAGTCTCAGTATCCCCATGAGAAAGGAGAACGGTGTTTGAGTCCGCAGGCACTCGGCTGTGTCGCCAGGCATGCGTAGTGCTGCGTGCTTGTGATCCCCGCACACATGAGACTGAAGCAGGAGCATGACAAGTTGAAGACTCCTGGGGACATCACAAGACCCTGTCTAAAAAGCCCTAACAGTAAAACCCGTGTGTAGCAGAGCATGGTGGCACCCCCGAGACAGAGGCAGCGAGTCTGTAGGTTTGAGGCCAGCCTGGTCTAATAGTGAGTTCCAGGACAGCCAGGGCAAGCACAAATTCTGTGTATCTCAGCTAACTGCCAGAGCTTCTGGAACTTAGTAAAAATCTGTAAATATGGGATCCATTTCCTAATCCGTATTCCTTACAGGCTTGGAGTCACTTTGATGGGTGAAGGCAGTAACTTAAATAGTCATCCTCCACTGGAGTGGCTGTCCGACCGTCTTCCTTGGGTTGATTCATTCATTCTGTGTGACTCCGTGATGTGTTGAGATGATTCTGAAACACTGGGGACTTTGTTTACATTTATGGTATCTTTTAGATGGGAGCTTCTTTTTATTTTTGGTTTGGGGGCCACAGTCTCACTCTATAGCCTAGAATTTGCTTTGTGAGCCAGGCTGATCCTGAACTTACAATCCTCTTGCTTCAGCCTCTCAAGTGGGGTTACAGACCTGTACCCCTATACCCAGCCAGCACTGTTTTATGTTAGGAGACAGTGGACACAACATTAGTGTTTGGGAGGAGAGTTAGAAATCTGGAAAAACAAAAGCAGGCATGAAAGTCTCACACATGTTAAGCATATTCCCTGGGTTATAGCAGTTTTCTGCGTTCTTATGACTGTTGGTTTCACTCCTGGAGCAGCTGTTTGACTGTTGGACAATGATTTCCTTTTTCTGTGATCCACAGTTACTAACACAATCACTGTTTCAAAGCTTGGGCTCTTGCTTCCTACTGTTGGTATTGTAGTCTTAGATCACCCACTTCCCGACTCTGAACTTGTCACCATCACCTCAGCACTGTGACCTGTCTTCCTCTGTGAAGTGGAAAACGCTGTGGTCCCAGCCTTATGTAGTTACTAGGATGATTAGACAGTGGACCCTCCATCCAGAGCACCTAGTGTTAGTTGTTTTCCATAACTGTGTAAGAAGAGTGAGAAACAGAAATTGGAGTGTTCTCAAATTGGGCATGCACTAGGCTAATGTTCCATGATGGCCGTATGATTGCCTTCTGCTTTGCCTTCAGGGTTACACAATTCCTCTGGATAAACGGCTGGCTGCCGATGGAAGAGGACTTCAGACCGTACACATCAACGAAAATTTTGCCAAACTGGCTGAAGCTCTGTACATTGCTGATCGGAAGGTTGGTCATTTACAGTTTGCTGAATGTTCTGTGTGCCCACACCTGTTCACCTCAGGTACTAGAGAGGCACTAACTTGTGTGTGCTAATGACAGCACGGGCTAGCTGCAGCTCTACAGAGCTGTACCCAGCAGTGGTGACCCCTGCTCCCTCTCGGCACACAGAGTGGAGACTGCTGGGTCCTGTTCTACACTGCAGAGTTTTCTTCTATTTTAGATGTAGATGATCCCCAAAAGGACGGTTGTGGGGAATGATAGGGAAACATTCCGATTAAATGCTGCATAAAGTGGCATTAATGGTATTGGCTATTGATATTACAAATAAGTGCTGTATTAATATGCACATGCACATACAAATAAGTGGGTTCTTGTTTTTTGTTTGTTTTTTTCCTTAAGTCTTTCAGATGTAGACTAAGGTTTTGTCTTAAGGTGAAATCATACTTAGCATTTTTGGTGGGTTTTTGGTTTTGTTTTTAATATTTATTTATTATATATACAGTGTTCTGCCTGCATGTATGCTTGGACACCAGAAGAGGGCACCAGATCTCATTATAGGTGGTTGTGAGCCACCATGTGGTTGCTGGGAATTGAACTCAGGACCTCTAGGAAGAGCAGCCAGTGCTCTTAACCTCTGAGCTATCTCTCCAGCCCAGGGTTTTAGTTTTTTAAGGCAGGATCTGACTAAAGTCTTTCAAATGTAGACGAAGGTTTCCTCTTAAGATGAAGTCATACTTAATTTTTGGTAGGTCTTAGTTTTTTGAGGCAGGATCTGAGTTTCGAGCTCAGGCTCTGCTGGAACTCATTGCAATCCTTCTGCCTCAGCCTCTTGAGTTCTAGATTGCAGGTATGTAGTACCATGTCCAGCTACATTTATTTACCTATTTACTTACATTTTGAGACTGGATCTTACTGTGGTTCAGTCTTTTATTTTTGAGACTGGGTCTCTACATAGCCCTGGCTGTCTTAGAACTCACTCTATAGACCAGGCTGACTTCAAACTCACGAAACCCACCTGCCTTTGCCTCCTGAGTGCTGGCATTGACGGCATGTGCCACCGTGCCCAGCAGATGCCAGGCTGGTTTTGAACTCGTGGACTTAGATGATCTTCTTTGTGCTGGGATTACTGGTGCTCGATGTTATGCTCAGCCAGTATCTCATTTTTAGATTGTTTCTGAGAAAGCATTAGTGATGTGCTTGACTTATAAAATCAGTCGGGGTCTCTGTAGTTGCAGCTATCACCACATTCCCCAGAGACAAAAGGCCAGCCTTCCCGAGTCCGAGTCTCTCCAGCAGCGACAGATAAGAAATCTAATTCTTTGACCTGGCAGACCTTAGGACGATAGTTTGACTGTAACTGCCAATACTTACCCTACGGTGTGGCACACTTAACATCTCACCTCACTGAACAGGCTCGGGAAGCTGTGGAAATGCGAGCCCAAGTGGAGAGAAAGATGGCTCAAAAGGAAAAGGAGAAACACGAGGAGAAGCTCAGAGAGATGGCCCAGAAGGCCCGAGAGAGGAGAGCTGGGATCAAAACCCACGTGGAAAAAGGTATGACTGCCTCATTTTGGAATTGTGTGGTGAACAATGTGTATCTCATTTTAGAATACCTCCGTGCATTGTGTGTCGGAGGTGGGGTGTGTTTTACAGCAAAAAAAAGAGTGTATAAGAAAAATTTAGATATTTCAGAAAAATGTAGAAGTCGGGATGACCTCCTTCCTTACTAAGCTGAAGTAGAAAAAAAAATGAAGTACATATTTGAAATGAGTCTTCCATATGGAAGTACACTAGAAATTCTTAGTTTTCATCAATATTCAGTTGGTCCTCTGTATCCCTAGGATCCTAAGCCACAGACTAAACTAGTTATAGATTGAAAGTATCTAGGTTGGGCAGTTGGCATTTGTATCCAAACTGTGCAGGCTTGTTCCTGCCATTATTCCTAGAAAATATGGCCTGTCAGATGTGTGTATAACATTTTTATGTAAGGGACTTGAACATTCACCCATCAAAGTATACATGAGGTCTCTGTAGGATATTGAGGGACAATTATACTTAAAAAAAAAAAATTAGAATAGCCTGGCTATCCTGGAACTTCATATATAGACCAGGCAGGCCTCAAACTCAAAAGATCTGCCTACCTCTGTCCACTGAGTGCTGAGGTTACCGGCATGCACCACCGCAACCAGCCTCACAGTTACACCTTTCAATTTACATTATTGCTATTGATAGGCTTTATCAATTTTTAGTCCCATTCTGGTTTTCTTAAAATTTAGAAAGAAAATATAAATTCCCAACTAAGTCAATTTGCCAACGTTGTAAAATAATCTGGAGTTTTACTGATTTGTAGACTAATGTGTCTTGTAGTCATTAAAATTGCCAGTGTTTTCTGACTGGCTTTGTTTAGTGATTGACATTAGTGTATCAAGTCTGTTATGAGGGGAAGATTAATTTTTAATTCACAGGATTTCTCTGTGTAGCCCTGGTTGTCCTGGAACTGGCACTGTAGACAAGGCTGGCCTCATACTCAGAGGTCTGTCTGCCTCTGCCTCCCACATGCTGAGATTAAAGGCGTGCGCCACGATAGTCCTGCAGAATTACGGTGAATTCGTAATTGTAATCAGAAAAGCTGTGAAGATGTGGCTCAGTTCACTCCAAGCACCCGGTGTGTGGCATTCTTTTTTAGACAGAGATCTTCAGCCAGATGATAGGACAGGGTAAGATACAGCAATCAACTTCAGTGAGCAGAAAGACAAGGAAAGGTCATCTTCACCATGTGTGCTGGGGCGTGCCTGTAATACTGGCACCTGGGGGTTCGAATGGGAGGATTGCAGGTTCATGACGTGATTGTTCTTCATGGTGTTCCGGGCCAGCCTGAGCTACATAGATTCTGTCTCAGAAAATCAGGAGAGAAAGGGAGACAGAGTTATGTTTGTTGTTTTATCTGAAGGGGAAAAAAAGTTGATTTTTTTTCTTGTTTATTTTTTTCTAATCACATGGTAGTACAGCACTGAGGAGGCTGAGACAGGAGGATGGAAAGTTTGTGGACAGCCAGAGCCACTTAGTAAGAGCCTATGTCAAAAAAAAAAAAAAAAAAAAAAAGCCAATCCCAGCACTCAGGAAGTAGAGGCAGGCAAATCTCTGAGTTCGAGGCCAGCCTGGTCTACAGAGTGAGTTCCAGAACTATACAGAGAAACCCTGCCTCAAAAAAAAATTCAGGTAGCATTACTGAATTTTCTTCTTCACCTGTATGCTCACCCAGCCACCTCAGTCCAGCTTTCTGTTCAGGTGCATTTCAAGTAAATTGAAGGCAGCTGACGTAAGAGTCCACGGTCCACAAACTAATTGGATTTAAATTGACTGCAAGTAACCTTAAAAGACTAAGTGTAACCACAAAGAAGTGGTCGTGCACACCTGTAATCCCAGCAGCAGGGAAGTGGGGGCAGGAAGGTCCAGAGTTTCAGGCTGGCCTCAGTCATATAGTGATACCCTGTCTCAAAAAACAAAAAAAAAAAAAATGACATTTTCTAAGGTTAAAGAAGCTCTTGTACAAAAATCTGAATAGCTAATGCGGTGACGATGTAATTTTCAACTGTGTCCACAGAGGATGGAGAAGCGCGAGAAAGGGATGAAATCCGTCATGACAGGCGGAAAGAGAGACAGCATGACCGGAACCTCTCCAGGGCGGCGCCTGACAAGAGGTGGGTCGTTAGCTGGCATGGTTGCAAGTTAGGAAAGGGGGCATTTTGAGTTCTTGAGCTTGGTAATAAATTAGCAGTTAACTTTGTCTTAACAGAATTGACTCTCCCTGGAAGGCAACCTGCCCTGCCATCACCTTGTAGGACTAGGATTTAGTATGGAGAATAGTCGGGGTAGGGAAAGGGGAATCAGAAGGAGAATGTGTGCTTTCCTATTCAGGTGGTGGGCTATGCTGGCTGTGTGCCTGTGTGTAGACAGAAAGCCAGCTGTCATAGCCTTAGTGGCATCCTTTCTGTGCCAACTACTATGCCTAGTACAGTAGGAAGTTTTAAAAGAAGATTCTGGATTTCCATGAGTAGTTTGTTTTAAAATTCAGAACAGAGCTTTATACAAATGGGAAAATTTTACAAAAATGAAGTGGGACCCATGTATAGGGACGTAAGTAGAAACCAGGGAAATTTGAGATTCACTAATGGCTGAGGACTTCTGTTGTTTCAAAGTCCAAAAAATGCTGTGTTGCAGAGGTGGAATTCGGGGTTCAGGCAAAATGCAAATACGAAATACTTTCTGTATGAGCAATTTTCCATGCTCTGGTTATCCTAGGAATTTATATCTTATATCTTAAATCATCTCTGCCATGTTTAATTGGCATATTTCTTCTCTCTGGATAAGTGTAGTTGGGGAAGCAGAAATTGAACCCATGTAAAAGAGAGGAATGAGAGAAGTATGCACATGGTCAGTGAGTTGGGGACTTGCTACATTGTGAAGGACAGTGGCTTTGTACAGAAATAGGGCTTTTCAAACCAGTAAAGTGGCTGTGAGAATTGATGACACAGAAAAGCTGTGAACTTGTAATTGGATGACAATAAAATTGTCTACAGAAATATTTTAAGACATGAGCATTGTAAAGTAGTGACAGTTACCATGGTTTCATTGAGATGCTGATTGCGTTTATACTAAAACAGCAGAGGAATTAGTGTAATGTCAAAAGCCATACAGAGAAATCTAGTCATTGTCATGTTTTCCTCAGCACCCTGGTAGGATAAAAATTACTACATATAGTTAGGTCAGGACTGAGTGCGGCCTGCTGAAAAGGACTGATGGTATGTGGTGCATTCATTTGCATCCAAGAACCAGTCTCTTGTGTGGACTCCTGCCTACCTTCTCTAGTCGTGCGGCTGAAGTTCTGTAAGAGCTGCTGATGTGATTGTGCATTATCTGAGAATGTATGCTCATGAGACAGAAACATACCATATTCATTTCCTTTGCTTCTGAAAGTGGTTGTATTTATATTGCATATATCCATCTTGTCTGTAAACTGTGTTCAGTTAGTGACTGTATATTTGAAATAGGTCAAAACTGCAGAGAAATGAAAATCGAGATATCAGTGAAGTCATTGCTCTTGGTGTGCCCAATCCTCGCACTTCCAATGAAGTTCAATATGACCAAAGGCTCTTCAACCAATCCAAGGTATGAGGAACTTAGAAAACAGCTTTGTCTTGGACCTTGGTAAGGATGTCTTTCCTCTCAGTAAAGTACATACTTCAGATTTGGATTAGCCAAGGGTATGCCAGAGTGGTGACAGGAAAAATTGGGAAATTGGATGTTTTTACTTAAAGACAAAAGTGCAAGTTGGACATGGTGGCCCGTGTTTTTATTCCATTCCGGAGGCTGGACAGGAAGATAAGAGTTCAAGGCTAGCCTGGACCTGGAACACTTCTGATTGTGACTTCTTAGAATTGGCTGTGATCTGAAGCACTGGTAGACAATGAGAGGAATTAGGGGATGAGACTAGATACTGCTACGTCTACATCTCTTTCTCTATTTCTTTTTCTTAATTTTTTTGTTTTGGTTTTTTGTTTTATGAGACAGGGTTTCTCTGTGTAACCCAGGCTGTCCTGGAACTCACTCTGTAGAGCAGGCTAGCCTCTCAAGTGCTGGGACTAGAGGCGTGCGCCACCACCTCCTAGCTTATCTTTTGTTTCTAAAACAGCTGGTTTCCTATAAAAAGCACCTCTCGGGTAATTTTTATTTGTTTAGTTTTGTAGCACCATTGATTTGAAATATTTTTTTTTTTTTTAAAATATGGGACGCTTCACGAATTTGCGTGTCATCCTTGCGCAGGGGCCATGCTAATCTTCTCTGTATCGTTCCAATTTTAGTATATGTGCTGCCGAAGCGAGCACGATTTGAAATATTTTTAAATGATGCTTTAGAGCTGGGACTGTAGCTCTTTTAGTAGAGTGCTTGCTTAGCATGCTTGAAGCACTGAGTTTGATCCCCAGTATGTCATAAACCAGGTCTGGAAGGTATGTCTGTAATGCTAGTATTTGGGAGGTAGAAGCAGGAAGATCAGGAGTTCGAGGTCAGCCTGAGGTGCATGGGAACCTGTTTCAAAAACACATATATATTAAAATATATAAACAAAGCTATGGAGCTGGATTATTAAAGTAGTAGACTGTCAGGAAATCACATTTCTAGTATTAGTTGTAATTAACCAGCCTAGAACAATTTAATCACCTATTGTTGACTAATAAACTTCCCATAAGTCAGTGAGATCAAAGATATCTTTGCCCCTGCCCTCCAAGAACCTTCTGTTGAGTGTGCATACATGTACAGTGTAGTGTTATTGTTTCCTGGGTATAAAACTTTGACTTGATGGTTTTAGAAGATAGGGAGATAGCATTGAGTAAGCTCTTCTGAGTAACAGTCACTTTTTTTTGATACTTTTTATATTTCTGGCATTGTTCTATCTCAGTCCTTTAAAATATTTTGTGGGGGGTGGGTATGAAGCTATATTGTTTTCATTTTTGTTTATTTTTCCATTTTCATTTATTTGCATGTTTGCATGTGTAGGCACACATGTGTACATGTATGTAAGGCCAGACATTTATGTTGGGAATTGGCCTTTATTACTTTTCCTCCCACCTTATTCTCTGAGGCTGGGATCTCCTGTCTGCATCTTCAGAGGATGAAGTTACAGGCAAGCTTCCATGCCCGCTTGTCATTTACATGGGTGGATCCAGACCTCATGCTCATGGAGAAAGTGCTTCAACACTGAGCCATCTCCCCAGTCCCCTGTTATGTTTCATAGATAATTGGGATGGGTTAGGTCATTGATGGAACTCAAGAGTCAACCCTGACTGCTTTCATGCCAAAGCTTTTTTCTTAACCGCTATGCTTTAAATGGTGAAAGGTTGTATCTCTTATAACCTTAAGCTTAAAGCTTTTCAAAATTGGGTAAAAATTTTTAAGATTTTCATTGAGAGCCTAATTGTCTTGTGCTTTGATAATGATGTTCTCGGGCAGCTGAGGTGACATTTCTCAGCATTACTATCAAGTACCTATAGTAGAATCTTCAACTTTAATGGCATTGCTAGTCAATTTTTAAAAATTAGTTTTTGAGAATTTCATACAATTAGTTTTGACCATATTCACTCCCTCTCTTCAACTCCTCACAAATCTACCCCACCTTCCTCTACACACTCAACTTTATGTCCTTTATCTTATGGCTAGTCAAAGCTTTTGTTGTTTGAGACAGGGTCTTTTACTTAGTTCTGGCTATCCTGGACCTTGATATGTAGACCATAGCCAGCTTAATCAAACTTTTTAGTGAATACTTTAATTTAAGTTTCTAGGTAAGGACTCAAATGTGTTTGAACAAGTTTATGTATCTTTTAAATGTTGCAGTTGGGATTTTTTGAAAATTATCCGTAAACTTGGAAGTGTTAATTCCTCACAAGTATTCAGATTCAGCTTTGGATAAATACACATTTTTATTTAGTGTCATTTATTTTTCCACAGGGTATGGACAGTGGATTTGCAGATGGAGAAGATGAAATTTATAATGTGTATGATCAGGCCTGGAGAGGCGGTAAAGATATGGCTCAAAGTATCTACAGGCCGAGTAAAAATCTGGACAAGGATATATATGGTGATGACCTAGAGACCAGGATAAAGACCAACAGGTACCAAAACAGACAGTTGACTGTCCCATTACACCAGTAAAACAAAGGTAGTTCATGACCTCTTCTCTTTCTCCCCTAGATTTGTTCCTGATAAGGAGTTTTCTGGTTCAGACCGTAGACTGAGAGGCCGAGAGGGACCAGTTCAGTTTGAGGAAGATCCTTTTGGTTTGGACAAATTTTTGGAAGAAGCCAAACAGCATGGTGGTTCTAAAAGACCCTCTGATAGCAGTCGCCCTAAGGAACATGAGCATGAAGGCAAGAAGCGGAGGAAGGAGTAGATAGGCCTCTCTTCAGAGCAAATGAACTCAATTCAACAACCTAATGATGCGAGTCACTGGGAAACCCTTTGTAAATGATAGGATAGAAACCAAATCTGGGCGATCGATCCCAGCACCACTTTTTATTCCAGGAGATGGGGGTTGAATACTCTACTTTGGATTAGTTTTTTTAAAGAATGGGTTGTGTTTGTGCTTTGCCCATCGTGCAGCACTTACAGGAAATACTGCCCTACACAGAATGAAGACCACTTCCTTGTGTGTGACACCTGCTAATCCAGGGGTAACATTTTGTGTAAGAACTTGATTACCCCAAACGGTGAGTAGGATAATGTCCGCATACTGGAACTATGCCACCAAACATATTTGCCCTGTCGTGCTGTTTGACCTCGCAGTGGGGAAACTAAGGTCTTGCTTAATGCAGCTCTTGTTTCAAATAAAAACATTGAGAAAAAGTCTCAGTTACTTTTATTTACTGGCTAAGACAATAATCATCTCAGAAGTCTTTCTCTTCGTCAGATGTTTGAGCCTCTTCTTGTAAAACCCTTGGTTTCTGAGCTTGAACATGGATCTGTAGGGGAAAAAAAGCACTGTGTGAAAAGGTAATGCTTATCAGAAACATTAAAAGCAGAATTTACCTATTTGTAAGGATACCATTTTATTAGACTCAGGTGGTTGGTGTCTTCCCTCTGGTAATCAACTAAAACTTCTTCGTCTGGGGGAAAGGCAAGATGTCAGCCATCTGCCTACACTGCTGTTTCCACCCTTCTGCGTTAGTATGCCTGGACAAACTGTCAGAGGGTCTTCCATGGGGATGAACGCTCAGTGGAGCATGTGCTTCTCTTATGTGTGGCACTCTGGATTCAAGCCCTAGCACCAAAAATAGCAGGGTCTTCATGTACTTTCCTCAGCAACCTTATAGGACACCAACTACTTTTTAAAAAGTGACATGGAACAAATGTCAACAGAAATACTTACCTTTACTCCATCAATAATGTGATTTTCCTGCTGTAGTGCATTCTGAAGTTCTTCCTTTGAAGAAAACTGAACCCAACCCATGCCTCTGTGAAAGCCAGTCTCTTTGTCCTAAAAGTGAAAATATAATAGAAAAGGATTAACTAAGAACTTGATAAAGTTTCCATTAGCTCCACCCATATAAAGCTACCAACTTTTACATTCACCAGAATTAGATCACAGACAATGCATATCAGTAACCCTTACTACATACCCTCCTGGTTACCCAAGGCTAAATCCTAAATTCTGCTGGTCTAGTGGCAATAGAGGAAATAGGAACAAAGCTTTCCCTATCTTTCTAGATGCAGATCAGAAGAACAGTGCACTTAACATAGTCAAAAGGTCTAGAAGCAAACCACTAACGGTCAAAGGAAACGGACCACTGTACTCATTTCATTGTTTCCTTGTTTCATAGAACTACTTACTACCAGCTGGAAAAAACCCCAAACCTAGTTGCATCTGGTCATTTCTGAGACCAGTGAACCTTGTCACCACTGCCTCTGTCATCGTGTGCTTAGTTTTGATGTCTATGTGCCTGTGTAAATGTATGCCATATGTACATGGGTAACCATGGAGTCCAGAAGACGGCATTAGATGCCATAGAACTGGAGTCAGAATATGTAACTTAGTAAGACAAAACATGGGCCGGCGGCAGTGGTGCACACCTTTAATCCCAGCACTCAGGAGACAGAGCCAGGCGGATTTCTTTGAGTTCGAGGCCAGCCTGGTCTACAGAGTGAGATCCAGGACAGGCCCCAAAACTACATGGAGAAACCCTGTCTCGAAAAAAAATGAAAAAGAAAAAATATGGCAAACATGATAAGACACAGCTTCCCCAATCAGGTTATATGGCAAAGGGAAATGGGCTACACCAGCATGATGTTATATGTGACCGTCTTAACACACTAGAGAAACGCCTTTGCTGCCAAACTGGAACATGGTGGCACATGCCTGTAAGCCCATCACTTAAAACTGAGACAGGAGAATTGTGAGTTCAGGAATAGTAATTTTGAGGACAACTTGAACTACATAGTGAGGTCTTGTCTCAAAAACACAAATTTTAAAAGAATTTTGCCAGGCTGGAGAGATTGTTCAGTGTTAAGGGCACTGCTGCTATTCCAGAAGACCTGAGTTCGGTTCCCAGAACCAACATGGCATCTCACGATTGACTGTAACTCTAGTCCTAGGAGATCCAATGCTGGCTTGCACACACACGGTGCACAGGCATACGGGCAGGCAAAGCACCCACACAATAAATACAATTTTAAAAAAAGAATTTTGCCAAGTACCTCAGGGGAGCTTGGAAGTCATACTTTCACCCTTCTGAACCTCTGATGAAGCCTCAACCTACATCTCTGAAACCTTGAGCAGAGAACCCAGCTAAGTTGTAGCCATGTGTTGTGTTTAGCCATTATGCTTGGGATAGTATTATGCAACAATTAAAGTTAACATAAATGTCTATGGTACGCTGAACAAGGACAGCACCAGTAGACATGCTAACCTGAAAGGAGGGAGGGTCAAGAGGCCCTGACCCTCAGAAAATAACTACAGACAACTGAGGAATGCTGAGAGCAGGAGAAACAGTTTTCCTCAGGGACATACACCAGTTGGTTATCCAGTACTGAACAGTTAGCCCTGAAAACATACAAATAACGTTATACAGACTGAGCAGGTTGTATGTGTGTGTGATGCACACATGCTCGCACACATACACTCACACAACTGAAAAGAAAAAGATACCAGCCAGGTGGTGCATGCCTTTAATCCTAGCACCTGGAGGACAGAGGCAAGTGGATCTCTGAGTTCAAGGTCAGCCTGGGCTACACAGAGAAACGCTTGAAAAGAAATAAGAGGAAAAAAGATAGCATGAATTTGAAAAAGAGTAAGGGGTGGCCAAAGGATACATGGGAGGGGTTTGAAGAAGGAAATTATGCAGGGGGTGGAGAGATGGTTCAGAGGTTAAGAGCACTGGCTGCTCTTCCAGAGGTCCTGAGTTCAATTCCCAGCAACCACATGGTGGCTCACAACCCTCTATAATGAGAACTGGTGCCCTCTTCTGACGTGCAGGCAGAACACTGTATACATAATAAATAAATCTTTTTAAAATTGTTAAAAAGGAAATTATGCTATTTTAGCATATTTGTTTGTTTTGTTTTTGGAGACAGGGTTTGCCTGTGTAGCCCTAGCTTGTCATAAAACTCACTCTGTACACCAGGCTGGCCTCCAGCTCAGAGAGCCGCCTGCCTATGCTTCTTGAGTGATGGGATTAAAGTCATGCACCACCGCCACCAGCTAAAAAACTTTAGTTAAATATCTGTGATAAAGTATTGTATGCTTTAATCAGTATCACCCACGAGTTTATCAACAGATTTTCTGAGAGTTTCATTCCATTAGATAATGTATTTTAAATGCTGATAAAAGAAATCAAAAATTAAATGACAACATTTTTTTCTCTTCTGGCAGTCTGAGTCTGAGGATCAAACCCAGAGCCTCACACATACGAGGCAAGTTCTCTACCACTGAGATACGTCCCCTCCCCACCCCCAACAGTTTTTTGTTAATGTTTTAATACTCACAAAAGGTATATTACATCTTTTTATATGGCCAAACTGAGCAAAGTGTTCTCTCAGCTCACCTGTAAGAAAGAGAAAGCATATTAAAATAAGTTTGTGTATCTTGCATTCACTATTGTAGATAAAAATCAGAAAGAGCCCAGAGTTCCTGAACTTCTTTGCATTCCCTGGGTCTTAAGATTCCAAAAGCTACAGGACTGACTGTTGCTGCAAAACACCAGATCTGGAGGTATGATGGGGACATGGACAGATAAACGGCTGGCCAGGCTGCAGTCTCCATCCTCAGGAGATACTCTTCTCACACTGGGTACGGCGCTGCGTGTGTGAAGACAATCCCTGTAAGCAGAAGGTATAAATCTTCCAGCCCAGTGTCCTGCCAGATGCCCTGGAGATTTCCAAACAAAATCTCAACTTCCTGGTCTTCGATCAGTCCTACCTATGCTTCCTGCCTTATTTGCTTCTGCTGCCCTAGTCACTATCAAGTACAGCAAAGTTAATTCTGTCCTACCCTGTGGATTTCCATCCTTGTGTCTGTGGTTCTCATCCATATGTCAGTACTCTTATCTCCTCCAATCGAAATTATAAGGTTTCTTTTTTTCAGGCCGAGCTAAATACCTCCATGGAGTATTATTTTATTGAGCTCATACTAGAATACAATACTCTTCCTGTGAGATCTCAAAAGGTTCACAATACATGATCTTAAAGATAAAGCTGCACAGTCTCTTTCTCTTCCACAGTGGTTGTAGGTTTACATTTTAATATTACTTGCTTATGTCACTGTGATGATCTGAACGAGAACAGCCTGATAACATAAAAGGTTCCCACTTCCAATAACACCACAGGCTAGTAACCCAAGTCCTTAGCATAGGGGCTAATGAGAGACATTCAAGGTCCAAACCATAACACTGCAAGTGTTTTCTAGAATTTTTACTGTTTTTTAAGACTTATTTTATGTATATGAGTACTCTATCTGCATGTATGCCTGCATACCAGAAGAGGGGATCAGATCCCACTATAGATGGTTGTTTGCTTAATGAAAGGATGAACTGGGGAAAAAAATGTTTCCAAGTTGCAATGTTACTGAGTTTTAAAGATTACAAGGCAGCCCTTATGGCATGCAAACTTGAATCTACTAGATGCTGGTGAAAATCCTCAGCCTTTCTACAAAGTTTAAAAGAATGTGCCTGACAGTGATGATGCACGCCTTTAACCCCAGCACTCAGGAGTCGGAAGCTGGAGGATCTCTATCAGTTTGAGACCAGCCTGGTCTACAGAGCGAGTTCAAGGATAGTCAGGGCTATGCAGAGAAACCCTGTCTCAAAAAAGAAAGAAAAAAAAAAAAGAAGAAGGAAAGGGAAGTACTATAACAAATAACACTATAGTGGGTTTGGCATTCACCAAGATGGAGCACAGACCCTATTTCTAATCATACTACTACATCTGAGCTTTAAAACAAAAAACAAAACAAAACTAAGAAGATTACTAAGAAATCACTATATTCTATACTTTTAAGGGGGCTGATCTTTACATGAATGACTACCAAAAAATAATCTTGGATTTTAACTTTGGGTAAGCAAATTAAAAAAAAAAAAAAAAAAAAAAAAAAAAAACTTACCCAGGCATGGTAACTCACCTATAACCCCAGCACCCAGTCTATAGGTAGGCTATAGTATGAGATCCTGTCTCAAAGTAAATAAATAAAGGCTGGAGAGATGGTTCAGCATTTAAGTGTACATACTGCTCTTACAGAGGACCCAAGTTCAGTTCTAAAGACCCACGTGTCAGTAGGGTTCACAAATGCCTGCAGTTCCAGCTCTTGTGGATCCAATGCCCTCTTCTGTGCTACACGGAGAACCTTTATTCACCTGCACATATCCACATAGACATATATACACATAAATAAAAACTAAATCTAAACTGCAGCTGACAGAAACCAAAGGTGGTGATTTTAGAACTAACTGACCCTCTATTGCCAGACTAGTCTTCTTCCCTGTACTTCAATTGTAACCATGCAGATAACGACCGCTAGTTAAGTACACATCCTAGCATAAATCTACTGAGTTTACACATAAACTCTTTTAATCCTTTCTCCATTTCGATGTCGAGGTATTACTGATTCCACTTTTTGGAAAATTAAACAGGCTCTCTTGTAAAACCCTTTCCCGTATTAACTTAAGTAATTCGGATTATACAACTATTAAATGAGTAGTTTGGAATTCTAACCCAAGCAGTCTGACTTCAAAGTCCACTTCTCAGCCACAAAATACAACCTCCACCTATATGCTGGCCAGAGGCCTCACTAGCAGTTCAAATTCACACACTGCAACTTTACTCTTCATCTTCTCTTAGTTTGCGCCTCCTAAATTCTAAAAGCACAAGTCATCTATGCCAGGAATCTGGAATGTACATCTTTCTCCTAAAACCAGCACGAATGCTGTCAATTTTATCTTGAAAAACTACGTGCTTCTGACCCCTCCCCCTTGACCAGTTCCCGAGTCCAAGTTTTCATCTTTGAACGGAATGAAACCTCCGTTTCTCTCATCTTCACCCCTACATTCTTGCCACTTTAAAGCCAAGCTCCCCTGAGGTCAAAATAGCTCTCTCTGAATTGTAAATGTCCAAGGAAGCAAATAATAAATCTTTCCACCAAGGTCGATTCGCACCCTAAAAGTTGTGGGGTGGTTTTTTTTGGGGGTGGGGTGGGGGGAGTTATTCCTAAACAGTTAAAAGGAAACAAAATTTTCCGCGCAGTGACTTGTTCAAGAGCAAACCACATGTGCTCGCTTCAAAAAAAGATCAGCATGGCCCCTGCTCAAGGATGACACGCAAATCTGCGA
>CABHPR010137893.1:13055-29901 GCA_902168415.1 Peromyscus melanophrys
GCCTAGACTCAGAAGCATCATAGTTATTTTCTGGCTAAAGGAGGTCACAAGGTCCACCCAGATGTGTAGGAGTGAGAATTCCACTATAGCCCTTTCTGGGAAGAGTTGAGAAGGCCCATGGCAAAGACCATGTGTATGAGGAAGCAAAGAATTTTTATCTGTTTTAGTAATCCACCACAATAGCTAAGTATTATTTGTGTCATTTATTTCTTTGTATTTGGTTTCATGGGACAATAACTTTAGGGTGATCTATAGCAAACCCAAGCACATTGATATAAGAATATATGCATAAAATTTTACGTGTTGAACTAGAAGGAACATAAATTAGGGAAGGGTCAAATCAGGATTCATTTAATCAAGATAGTATCAATGGGTAACCGTGACATCTTCATGGAGCCTTGAAAAGTTTAAGGTGCTAAGCTTAAGCTCAAAGCCTGTTAAATTCAATAGTGATACATACACAGAAAAGCAATGGGTCTTCTGAAACATTACTAGTATAGCATGTATTAGGCCCAGTCAAGAGGTAAAGAGTCAAGGGTGAAACCAGGTGGATCCCTCTATTGAGTCTTTTACTACTGCTATGTAAGTAGTTCATCTGAGGCTCTTATGGAGGTGCAGAAAAAAATGGACCCCTTTAGACATCCCAGTTGAGATACTTAAGATTGAATTGAGTCTGTGCAGACTTTCTTCTCCAAATGGAGCTGATTATGCCTTTTATATGCAATGTAAATCATGAATAAGTCATTTTTGATCATTGCTATCACCTTCTTCTGATATTTCATCCAAATGTGGATAAGTAACTCCCCTGTAGAGAGGTTTTACTTCTGAGATATATTTCTTGATCTTGCCTACATTTATGACCAATAGCATAACTTACTCATGGAGTTGATGGATATTCTGGTCCTATGTAAGGTTCCCCCAAATAGTTTTCCAATCCAATACAATGGGGTTGTCCAGTGCATGGAGGAAAGTTTCCAGTGAGCTCTTTGTCTTCTCAGGTCTCTTGGTATTTATGGCACTGTGAGTACTTAGAATGTGTTAAAGTATAGCATCTCCCTTGGAAGTATGGGTGACCTGTCCCTTTGCTAAACTAAACCAGAGGCCTATGGCAGCCCCCTGTTACTGTGATAACACAGAGGCCACACAGGTAGAAGACACTTGATTGAGTCATTCATCTGTTTTTCCTCTGCTCTTAGCTGGATTCTAGGGTCTGGGAATGTGAACAGAAGAAACCAGGTTCTGACTGTTCTGGAAACCACCCAGGATTTCCGTCATACGGATCATTGCGTCCATCTGTGCACACTAAGGAAAATAGCTAGCAAGCAATTAAGTGCACAAAGCTACATAAAGATAATGAAGTGGGGTATTTTTTTTAACCAGTAGGGTATTGTGCTAAAGGGACTGAGAAGGAAACACGGTGACCACTACTTCAGTGGGGCACCATGGGAGACCTCACTGGTAAAGGAGACTTACCTAAACCGAGACCTAAATCAACTGAAGGAGTTAACCCTTCCAGGCCAAAGGAAAGCCAATGCAAAGACCCTGAGGCAAGGATATGCTGAAGATACGTGAGAAACTAGAAAGACAGGGTGCATGGTCACCACAGGGAAAGAGGGGAAGGGTAGAATGGGCAGGAGCATTTGGGGTAAGTGTTTAAGAATTGGGAGATTTGAGCAAGAGAATAAAATCATCAGTTTTACACAGATAAGCATAATTTGTGGGGCAAAGGCCTTCTTGGACCACATTTAACGTTCTTTTATTTGATCAAGGGAACTGTGTGTTTTTCTACGTTCTGATGGGAAGATAATAGAGATAAGCAAGCCCCAATTCCAGCCGAAATGGAGGATGACAAGAATTTCAAGGATACAATGTGATGATTATTTTTATGACTACAGAGAATTATTGATGCTATTTTTGTTTTAGGAATATCTTAGGAAGAGGTATTGAGATAAGGAAGACATTTTTAGAAAATCCAAAGAGAAGGGTTTGATGAGGAAGAGAAAATTCTTAGTGCAAGTGCACACATGTAACTCTGAGTTCCAGATCTTTGGGTCTGAAGGTAGGTAGCACTTTGGATATAACTTCTATCGGTAACTGACTCCTTGGTTCAAAGCCACAGGCTTTTTTCTAATCGAATTCCATCGCTAATATGATCAGCTTACTCATAGGTGACAGAAACATCTTGAACGAAACATGCCTTGAAATCCACTGGAACAGAAAGAAG
Organism: Peromyscus melanophrys; assembly: GCA_902168415.1. Classification (NCBI taxonomy): domain Eukaryota; kingdom Metazoa; phylum Chordata; class Mammalia; order Rodentia; family Cricetidae; genus Peromyscus; species Peromyscus melanophrys. Next base: position 15,280 of record CABHPR010137893.1, read on the forward strand.
TGTCTAAGTGACAACAGAGGCTACGCTGTCGCGGAGTGATTCCAGCCGTGTGCTGCTCTGAGGATATTTCTGTACTTCTATTTGATGAGACACTTTGGAACAGTCCCTGTGCTCTCAGCCTGCTCTGTTTATTAAGAAATTGAGTTGGGCAGTGGTGGTGCACGCCTTTAATCCCAGCACTCGGGAGGCAGAGGCAGGCGGATCTCTGTGAGTTCGAGGCCAGCCTGGGCTACCGAGTGAGTTCCAGGAAAGGCGCAAAGCTACACAGAGAAACCCTGTCTCGAAAAACCAAAAAAAAAAAAAAAAAAAAAAAAAAAGAAAAAGAAAAGAAATTGAGGAGTGATTTATTAGATATTGACTTTTAGGCTTGTGAAGTATGTGTGATGCGTTTCTACTATTCCTGTGCCGCTAAGTAAGCTGTTGTTCTCTTGCAAAATGGGTCATCTATGAAAATATGAATATTCGTTGGGGAATAATTATGGGGGAACATCAAACCTTTAACTATCACACACTTATGAGAATTTCCAGGAACCAAACCACAGACAGCACCAGGCATTGTCCAGATGTGGAGAAACAAGAACAGCTGCTGACTGGACCGCAGAATGGTGGTCACTCTGGATGGCAGTCTGGCAGCTTCTTTAAACCCATGTTTTCCTAGAGGAAAAGAGGTTGTACCTCTTGGTAACCTACAGCCACACAAAACCCTATACAGGGGCGCTTATAGAAACTTTACTTGTAATTGCCAAAACCTGGAGGAATCAAGATGCCCTTCAATAATAGGTGAATGGATAAACAGTGGATACAGACAATGGAGTGTTTTCAGGACTACATAGATGTGTTTCATCAGTCCTCGATAAGAACCATGGAGGTAGCGAAGGAGAAGTGGATGACATCTACATGAGTGGGCTGGGTGTGTATGGGGGGGTTTGTGGAGGGCAAGGAGTGGGGGATGAGAACATAGGGAAATGGGAGGGTCGAGCTGGAACAGGGACAAGGTGGGAGGGCAGAGTGGGAGATACCATGATAGATGGTGACATCGTGGGAATAGGAAGAGGCAGGGTGCTAGGGAGGCTCTCAGGAATCCACAAGGATGACCCCACGTTGGTTTGCTGGCAGTGGTCCAGAGGGTGCCTGGACCAGTTTACTCTGGTGACTGGTCTAGCGAATAACTTAGCTGTCATCATAGAGCCTTTGTCCAGTGACTGATGGAGGCAGATGCAGAGATCCATGGCCAGGCACCAGGCTGAGTGCTGGGAATCCAACTGATGAAAAAGAGGAGAGATTCTGCAGGCAGGGACGTCAAGATCATGATGGGAGGACGTGCAGAGATGACAAGCCACACTAGTGGAAGCCCATGAACTGTAAACTGGTGGCTGTGGAGCCCCCATGGGACTGGACTAGGCCCTCTGGCTATGGAAGATGGTTGTTTGGCTCGAACTGTTAGGGAGGCACCCAGGCAGGGGTATCAGGATCTGTCCCTGGTGCGTGGGCAGGCTTTTGGAAATCTGGTGCCTGTGGTGTGACGCCTTGCACAGCCTTGGAGCAGTGGGAAGGGGATCTTGCACCTGCCTAGGCTCAGTGTGCCAGGCTCTGCTGACTCCCCATGGGAGACCTTGATTTGGGGGATGTGGGGATGTGGAGTGGCTTGGGAGAGAGGGCTGGGGGTGGGAGGAGGGAGGAGGTGGGATCTGTTGGTGGTATGTAGAGTGAGTAGAAAATTTCTTAATAACGAAAAATGAAAAAAAAGAAAAAAAACCAAAAAAGAACCATGGAGGTATCTTAATGCATATTTCTACGTAAAACAAGCCAATGTGAAAATTCTACATGCTGTGTGAGTCCTGCTCTATTACATTCTGGACACAATAAAACTATGGAGATGAGTAAAAAGATCAATGGTTGTCAGAGGTTAGGGAATAAAGGATGCATAAGTGGAAATTAGGAAGAATTCCCCAAATGAGGGTCTGGAGAGAAGGGTCAGTGTTAAAAGCAGTTGCTATGCAACAGTGGGGATCTGAGTTTGGATTCCAGCATCCACATGGAAAGCTGGATATATAGTCTCATGCATGCCTATATCCCCAGTACTGTGTGGGGCAGAGAGAAGAGGGACCCTAGGGCTTGGTGGCCATCGGCCTTCCAGGTTCATGGAAAGACCCTGCCTCAAAGGAATTTACCAGAGAATGATAGAGGACATTCAGTGTCCTCCTCTGGCCTTCATGTGTGCATATAGGCATGTGTACCTACATACACATATACCTCCCCACAGTACAAAAAAATGAGTTCCAAAATGATACATAACCAGAGTCCTATGAATAAAAGGAGTTTGGCCATGTGTCTGACTAGGTGACAGGGATGCAGTATATTGGGGGGTAGAGCACGCAAAGTAGAAGAGACAAAGACATGAGGAACATCTGCATTTCAACTTAGATGTGAATAGAGTATAAGGAACTGATGAGAGCTCAGGATAGGAAAAAGTTAACCAAATATTAATATCTTAGCATTGAAACTTCTAGTCACTTTGGAATCTAGTATCTGTGTGGTTTGTCTGTGTCCCACAAGCATAGGTGTTTGGAAGTTCGGTCCCCATAATGGTGATGCTAAGTGGTGGGTCCTTTAAGAGGTAGCACTTGTCCTATGTAACTAAGTCAGTGGGGATGCTGCTCTCAAAAGGGGTTAACAGTTGGGCTCCTGAAATGAGTCAGTTCCTGTGGGACTGGGTTGTTATAAAAGAGCCTGACCCCAAACCTTCCAGTCTCCCTGTATCACCATAGACTCTTCTCTGTTTTGTCTACAGTGGTGACCGAGGCTGCAGAGGCACAAGCTGTTACTCTATTTCAGGCCCAAACAGAGATAACTGGACAGAGGTAGGTGATGCTGAGCCAGATGGAGGACACTGGTATAAGGTAGGATAGCGTATTTGTCAATCATGTCTAACCACAGGGAGTTAGCCAGCTCTGGGTATATTTTATAATTCATCCTCATCCCACCAGTAATGGAGAGGGACTCGGTGAAACATGGTTCCTTCAAACACAAGCAGCTAGAGGATGACAGACTGATTGATCACTGAAATGATACCCAGGCCACAGGCTCTAATGAAGTCAGAAGTTAGTTATAAACATTTAAGTTATCCCTAGAGCTCCTGGACAACCTGAGAGGTCAAAGGGTAAATCTCTCTCTCTCTATTCCCATAACATATGATACTTAGATTCGGCCATATTTAACTCAGAATGCTAAAATGTAAGCCCACTGAAGGTGGATCTCTAATCTTTTTCAGCCCCTCATATTGTTTGGAAAGATGGATGAGCAGTTCATATCATACCCAGGACTAGCAATATAATTTGCAGAGCTCAATACAAAATAAACATATAACATCTATGTTCAAAAAACAAGAGGAGAGTGCTATTTCAGGTACTATACGTGGAACTTTTTCCTTAAAAGATACCTTATTACTTGCAAAACATAAACAGTATTAATAGTGAGGAGTAAGTAACAACATATTTACATATTGGGAAAACAACGTTGGTCCTATAATTTTATGTAATTAACACAAACAACAAGTTAATATCTTTTGATTGATTGCCTCAATTTCTTGCAAATTCATTAAGCCACTAAATTTATACTTTCAGCAATTTCATTCTTATATACAAAATAATATTAGTAATGATACATTCAAGATTGAAAATAATTTTAAATTTTGAGAGAAATCTGCTAATACAGCTGTTATTATACTTAAGAGTATTTTATGGTCTATGATTGCATTAGGATAATTTCAAATATAATTTTTCATCACATCTAAAACTAAAGATTTTTGGAACAGTTTTTTCTAGAAGATTTAACTTTTCATTCAAATCAGTTTCGTGTAAATCTGAGTTTAGTCAATATGTGTATTTATACAATGACCTTTTAATGTTTCTTTGATATTTCATGTAAGACTATACAGGTAGTACAGGAAATCAAAGTGACATTGCAACTTTTATATAAGTCAAAATCCATATTTATGCATCCTACTATCATACCTTGAGTTATAAGGAAAATTTAAAGTTAGAATTATGTTCCTCATTAATAATTGGTTCACTTAAATCTCCTTGTGAAAACATTGGAAGATTCTTGTTACTATTTGATATCACAGGATTTCTGTCATATTTCTAAGCTGGTATGTATTAGAAACATTACAGCAAACTGCAAAGCTAGCAATTCTGCTGGTAGGATGGTGCAGACCAGTTATGCAAGCAATCAGGAGGCACAGTCAGGAGACCTGTGAGCCTGAGGCCAGGCCTGGTGCTTAAGTCCCTGTCTCAGAGAACCAAGGGCTTGGAATATAGCCTAGAGATGAGGACTTACCTATCATGTTTTGGGTCATAAGTTTGGCCCTTGGTGCTAGAAAAGAAAACCACTACAGATACTAGAAGCTGATGCTTCATCTTGGTGTTCCCATGATTACTTTGTCTTATGGTGGCTGACTTTCAAAGCATACTTCATGAGTGCTGCTGTTCCTGCTTCAGAGCTCAAGTAGGAGAGTTCCTTTGTGCAGACACTGCCGAACCAGACTCTGGGGACAGAAGGCAAGCTGGCCTCCTACTGCTGGCCTTGGCCTTGCCCGCAGATAGGACACTTCCTTTTCCAGGTGGCCACTGCTCCTGTTGCCAAACATGCGTCTGAGCCCGGAGTGTCCCGAGCCAAGCCCTCAGGGCAGTGATTCCCTGCACCCCTCACCATGAAGAAGCTGCTCACATGTGTTGGTGACAGGCCAGCCACTAGAGGAGCAGCTTGCTGTGACCAGAACTGCTGCTTCTGGGTCACAGTGGTGTGGGCTTTCATTTCATGCAGGCCAGTAAATCTTCTCTGCTCACATGGCTTCTCTAAGAGTTAGAATACTACAGGGATGACGACAGACCATTGGGCCATATGTGGTTCTCCTGAGTGCAAAGCCACATGCAAATGTCATGATGAACTAAACAGGTCTCAGACATAGAAAACTGGCCCTGGCTTGTCTTAATTCAAGAAATACGTTTGTCTCCTTTGAAAATTCAGGCTATGTCAGTGACAGCCAAACATTTTGATCACAACCATAGTTAGAAGTTCATGAACATGTTGTACCTCGAGTCTCAAAATACACACACACACACACACACACACACACACACACACACACACACACTCACACACACACTCTCCTGTACATTCCTAAAATGAATTTCCTGAAATACCACCTATAATTAATTAGTATAGAATCAGAGAAGCCCTCTGATATTTTCTATTCCGTTTTTTTTTTTTTTGAGCTGCACACAATCCATGCAATCAGTGTCATAACCTGCTAATCAGTTGTGACTGTGCAGTTCAGTGCAAGTTGGTAGCTCAATGGTGATAATAGTCTGCAGTTTCACACTTTCAAACTTTGAAATCTAGTCTATTATCTAACTGGACAATCTTCCTCAAAGGTAGCTGATGAAAAGGATGGTTGTTAAAAAGGAATGAAGTGTTTTCTGAGTTGCCGCTGGGTGTAATGCTCTGCTCCGCTCTGCCTGACTGAACATTTTTATCACTGACTTGAATTAAAAAAAAAACAAAAACAAAAACCATGTTCTGTTCCCATTCATCACATCAGTGAGCTCAGCTTCAGAGCCAAGTCTCCTCCGCTGGCTGGGGTTGCTCAAAATCAGGTGAGCTGAGATATGTGAATTGGTTTGATGAGATCATGGGCTATGGTAGAAGTCAGCATCCAGAGCTACAGAAATGCCCTAGATGGGGTCCACTCTTGGTGATAAGGATAAGTCAGGTGCTGTCTTGGCGACTGTGAAGGCCATGGCCCATGTGTAAATTGCAAATACAGTCAAAGGGGAGCATCAAATAGACTACTTTTACTTACTGCTGACACACATAGAGTACAATGCTGACCGGGACAATAAATGACTAACGTTTGATTTGACAAACAGGTTAAAAGACTCGGAAAGACTAATCAATAAAGAGTCCCCTTTATTTATTAGTTCTTCCATTTCTTTTTCAGCTCTACCTTAGAGCCATTTTACTCATTCTGATGGTTAATTTTTATATGACAAGTAAGCCACTGGTGCCTGGACATTTAGCACACATTTTTTCTGTGTGAACTTTTCTTTTTGTATGAGACTAATGTTACACCATGTATACTGAGTAGAGAATTGACCCTCTCTGACATGGGTGGACATAGCCAGCTAGCTGGAAACCTAGATAGAGCAAAAGATTGTAGCAAGCTTTTTCGTCAGCTGCCAGCTCACAAATAATGACACAGAAACTTATTATTAATTATGAAAGCTTGGTCTGTAGCTTAGGAATGTCTCAACGAGCTCTTATAACTTAAATTAACCCATTCATATTAATCTATGTTCTGTCACATGGTGTTACCTCTCTTCCATCTTGCACCTCCTGTTTCCTCTCCCTCTAGCTGGTGACTCTGCCTTTCTTCTTCCCAGAGTTCTCTCTCTACCAAGAAATCCCACCTATACCTCCTGCCTAGGCTATTGACCATTCAACTTTTTATTACACCAATCACAGCAATACATCTTCACACAGTGTACAAATATTCAACAACAAAAGGCTTGGCCCTATCCCAAGTAAGGGAGAATCCTCTTACCTGATTCCTTCAAGCAGAGGCTCCCACTTCTTCTACAGCCTTTGTATTGGAATTATACCAACTAACCCAGCAGACTTAAGATTTGTCAACCTCCATACTCACATGAGCCAATTTCCTGTAATCTCTCCCTGCCTCAAAGAATGTGTAAATACACATCCTATTGGCTCTGTTTGTCTGTGGGATTTGACTAAGATACAGTTATAAAGGAGTTTCAACTATACTTATTTTAATTGTCCTTTCATTTACAAAGCTATGTAACTATTGGAGCCATGGGAAAAATAATGATAGGCAAAAAAGAAGGGAAGAAAGAGAGGCAAGATGGTTGCATGAAGGAAGCCAAAGGAAAAGGAAAAGAAAACAACAAAATTAATAATCCTACCAACTGTAGTTAACTCCTTTGAGAACCTTGGTGTGGCACCTTCTCAAGCTTTGTCTGTGTGAATAGGTTTGTATATGTATTTATGATTGTGTAATGGAACTCTAGTTTATATTTGAAAATAGTTTTTTAACTTATTTTCAACCTATATCAGTGTCAGTAAATCTACATAGCCTACATCTTTTATGACTAAATAATATTCTGTAATTTATTATCCAATTTTGTTGAAACTTAAATTGTCTTCAGTATTTCAAATATATAAGTAATTTGATACATAGCTATTATTTACATCAGAGAAATTCCTGGTGCAGCTTCATGGACAGGAGAAATGCACAGTTTTATACATGTCGCCCCTTTTGGAAAAGGCATGAATTGCCTTCTAGAAGGAATGTCTTAATTTATACTTCTGTTATGGTTGATGATTTGACTGAGAAATGTTCCCTATAGTCTCAGGCATGCAAACACTTGGTTCCTTGTTAATGGTGTTATTTGGGGATGTTTAGTTGGTACAACCTTGCTGGAGGACAGATATAACTGGGGGTAGGGTTGGGCTTAGAGAGTAAAAGGCCTCTCTCTACTGCTTCTAGTTCACTCTCCCCACTACGTGCTTGCAGTAAAAGATGTGAGCTCTCAGCCTGCATGCCACTTGCTGCCATGCTTCTCCACCACGATCCTTTCTTATCCCTCTGGACCCGTAAGCCCAAAGAAACTTCCTTCTGCTGGTTGCCTTGGTTGTGAAGTTCTATCACAACAATAGAAACGTAACTAATGCTTCCTAAATATGTAACATCTATAGAAAATAAGAACTAAGAAAAGCTAGGACAGGATAAAAAAAAATCTCATCCATATCTCAACAACTTCATCTTCAAACTACTTGCATGGTGATTAACAGGACTACAGATCATCCTTGACTTACCATGACTTGACTTCCAATTTTTTCAACTTCATGATGGTGTGAACGTGATGTACATTCAGCAGAAACAAAGTCAGAGTTGTGACTTTGTCCTTGCCTTTCCTCGTGTGATTTGGGACAGCAGCAAGAGTCACAGCTCCCAGTCAGTCTCACCTCACCATCACAAGAGAGACAACACAACCTCTACCGCTTACTCTGCTGCTGACTATGATGCGCAGTCAATTAGGCATGGCCAATGCATTTTGGAGTTACCATATTTTCCAGTGTACCATGAGTTTATGAGATATCCCTCTACCATAAGTTGCTTTGGTTACTTTTCTCATCAGTGTCACAAAACATCTGAGAGTTAAGGAAGGAAGAGAGAGTATATTTGGGCTCCTAGTTTGAGGATAAAATCCATCATGGGGGGAAGGCGTGGCAGCAGGAGGCCTGCTGGTTACAGTACATCCACAGTTGGAAGCAGAGAGAGATGAGCGCTGATGTTCTAGCTGCCTTCTCCTTTTTATTCACTCTGGAACCTTAGCCCGTGATAGAGTGCTGTTCCAATTCAGGGTTTACCTCAGTTAAGCCTCTCTGGAATACCCTCATAGACATGCCCAGAAGTGTGTTCCTGGGTGATTCTGAGTCCTGTTAAATTAATGATCAAGATAAACTTACACACAAGCCAAAGAACATCAGTTAACAAGTGACTTTTCCTTTTAAAAATATGAAATTAATTTTTGTGGGTGCAGGTTGCAGAACACCCCCACTATTTTCAGTATTATTACATAACAACCTATCTCAAAACATAGAGACTTAAGAACTTTTTTATTTTGCTCATGAATCTGCAGGACTTGGTGATGAAATACTGTCTTTGCTCACTCAGTACATAGAGCAGCAGAAAGAGCAGGAGATGAATCACCTTCAGGCTCGCATGCCTTGTGTTAGAGGCTGATGTTGGCCATTAAACATCATCAGCTGGGGCTGTCAGATAACACAACACCATGTGATTCCTCTGCATGCTTACCTGGTGATCAGACAGTGTCCCGGGCAATTCTGTCACCTTTGTGATTCAGCCTTACGAGTTCGGTGGGACTCTTTCTGCTGTAATCACAGTCCTGCCTGATTCAAAGAAAGGAATACTAAGCTCCTTGTATTGCTAGTTTTTATGCCAACTTGACACAACAACTTACAGACATTTGGGAACAGGGGACCTCAATTGAGAAAATGTCCCTACAAGACTGACTGTAGGCAAGTCTGTATGGCATTTGCTCAATTAATGATTGATGTGGGAGGGCCCTGCCCATTGTGGATGATGCCACACTTGACCAGGTAGTCCCTGGATAGTATAAGAAAGCAGGTTGAGTCAGCCACTGGGAGCAAGCCAGTAAGCAGCACTCCTCCGTGTCCTCTGCATCAGTTCCTGTCTCCGAGTTCTTGTCTTGAGTCCCTGCCCCGATGTCCCTGGATGATGCACAAGCTGTAAAATGAAACAAACCCTTCCCTCCCCAAGTTGCTTTTGGTCATGGCATTTTGTCACAGCAGTAAAAACCCTAAAAATGAAAATCCTGTATGAGTCTATTTCCTGTTGCTAATAACAAGATCACTGCAGACTGTGTGCATTACAGAAAAGGGGTCTAGCCAGGCAGTGGTGGCTCACACCTTTGATCCCAACACTCAGGAGGCAGAGGCAGGTGGATCTCTGTAAGCTTGAGGCCAGCCTGGTTTAGAGTGAGGTCCAGGACAGTCACCAAAGCTACACAGAGAAACCCTGTCTTGAAAAAACAAACAAACAAACAAACAAACAAACAAAGGAAAAGAAAAAAGGAAAGAGAGAAGAGAAAGGGAGTCTATTCTGGCTTACAGTTCTTAGTCAAGGTCAGGGTTTACATCTGATATATGGCAAGAGATGAGAAACACATATGTATGTCATATCTCTATCTTCCTACAAGGTCACCAGATTTGAACATGGGGACTCCACCTTAATGATCCCGTCTAATGCTAATAATCTCCCAGAGTCCCACTTCTAAACATCATAGTTTAAGTTTTGACTCTCTTAATACCACATAGTGAAGATTAGATTTCAATAGATGGAACTTTAGGGGACTCACCTAAACTATACTCCAACTGTAGCCACTTCCCCTTTCTAGGGGAGACGTGTCGTCATGCTATCTTAAGAGGAGCAGGTGCGATAGATTATTTTAGTGCCACTACGTTTGGAACTATAATCTGTGTGTGCTCCATGAAGAAAGTGCTCAGCTCCAAGAACAGGGTGAGTCCATTACATTTCCTGTATATCAAATCCAGTCAATTATTTCTGTGGAGTATGCGATTGAATACAAGAAGTGTTTTTCCCTAAAGTTACTTCTTAGAAAAAGGACGAATAGTCTTATATGTGAGTCCTTCATGTTGCAAAGCAATTTCTTAGCATTTGTGTAGCACGTTAGCCAAATCAGATTATTCACTCATTGCTCCTTTAAGGAGGGTTGGAGATGCTGTCTGATCATATCAGTGAAAAAAGAAGGGAAGAACTTAAAAAGCTTTAGCCATTATCCTTGGGGTAAAACTGCATAGTAATGAATTCTCTAGGCCACTGCAAGTATGCACTTGAAAGATCATTTTAAGAAGGCAAAAACCAGTCAGACATGGTGCTCTCAGCTGTAATCCCAGCACTTCAGCTTCCAAGACAGGAAGACTGACTAAAGTTCGAGGGCAGCCTGGACTACAGAGTGAGTTTCAGGCCAGCCTAGGGTAGATAGAGAAACCTTGCCTTTTTGAAATGGTAGGGGATGGAAGCAAGTAGTAGATAAAGCACAAAATAGTGGTGGGGGGAGGATGAGGGGGCAGGCCATACTCCTGCAATGACGCAGGAACAGGTACCTACACTGTTCAGACGGAATTGAACAAGGGGCATCCTCCAAAACCTGTATGGATTCAAATTGACTCCAGTGGTGACAGTATTTACGATGTGAAAGGTCGATCAAACAGAACATGAAAAAATTATTTCATGAAATTTAAGGCAAAAATGATTCTAAATTAACAGGTTATTTTATACTGCATACAAATAAGTAGAGAGATACTACACATTAATGTATATACCTCAAAGATATTATTTTTAAAAGACTACCAAAAGAACTTCTGGAATATTCTGGTATTTGGTTTAATGGGCTATTTTTTTTTATTCCTGATTGTGTTTGATAACTAAATAAAATATTCCAAGTGGTTTTAAATACCACAAACTCTACATTTCAACTGATATTGTCATCTTTGTTTCCCTGATGTCTGAAGTGTACAGGTCCCCTCGTACATTTATGTCCAAATGCATGGACTTGCTATATATCTTCAATCTGCCATTTTGAAATTGATCTGTGGGGACAGAGGAAAACTGGAGTAAGAGATGGCAGATAATTACTTCAGAGGGTTGCTGCAATACACTGTCTATCACACACACACACACACACACTCTGCAGGGAGAGGAAGGATGCAGAAGAGAGTCACATGAACCTTTTGAATGTTAACTGCTGTGGGGGAAAAGGATACAAAACATAAATATTATGAAAACCTTTGGGGTTCAGGCCAAACTCTCTTCCAGGTCACTATTGCCTGGTGGGAATATTCTGAGGAACTCAGTCACACAGGTCAGTCCAAGGAACACATTTACACAGCTCTTGAATCTGGCTGTTTTGAGTGACAGCCTCTCAGAGCAGTGGGCTGATGCCTCACCTGCCACAACCACCATGCTGTTGTTTGAATTACTTAAATTACAGAAGTCTCATGTCCTCATTTTCAGAGCTGCCTTAAGCTGCTGCAGGCCCCAGTTAGTTCCATTCTCTAACACAGAGGAGACAGACCCCAAATAGTCTGCTGATGACAGGCTTCAGCTGTGCACATACCGCCTACCTGATAGTAGTGACCCAATGCTAAGTATAGAAAGCCACCAACTCAGGAACCTTCTTCATATTCCAGGATATTTTATTTTTAATCAAGACATGACATATTTTTTGTTTGTTTGGGTCATTAAAATTACATTTTTTTGAGAATCTCATACATGTATGTATACAGAGTGTTTTGATTGTATACATCCCTCTAATTTCCTGCCTCCAACTCCCCCTTGACTCCCTCCCCAGTGTGTCACACTCCCAACTTCATGTCTTCACTGAAAAAAATTAGAAGCCCACTCATTCCCCTGTGACCTCAGCAGCTTCCTGAGACACAGAATCTACCAGCTCAAATTAGACCAAGAGCTCTGATTGGACCAGGAGTGGCCTCCTGAGACACAGACAAAGCAAGCATAAATTGGTCCAAGAGCAGCTTCCTCAGACACAAACACCTCTTGTACCTATTGGAGGAAGAGATGGGTAGACACCAGTGTAAAAAATACATACAACAACATAAGGAGCAATATGGCACCACCAGCACCTAGCAATTCTACAACAGCAAGACCTGAACATCACAACATAGAAGCAGCAGCAGCAGCAGCAGCAGCAGCAGCAGCAGCAGCAGCAGCAGCAGCAGCAGCAGCAGAAGAAGAAGAAGAAGAAGAAGAAGAAGAAGAAGAAGAAGAAGAAGAAGAAAGCAACCTTAAAAATAACTTTATAAAGATGATAGAGGCCTTTCAAGAGGAAATGAAAAATTCCCTTAAAGAAATTGAGGAAAAGACAAAAAATTGGGAAAAAAAATCAATAAATCCCTTAAAGACAGCCAAGAAAACCAAGAAAAAGCAATTAAACAGGTGAAGGAAACAGTTCAAGACCTGAAAATTGAAATAGAAACAATGAGGAAGACACAAACCAAGGGAATGCTGGAAATAGAAAATCTGAGTAAAAGAACAGGAACTACAGATGCAAGCATAACCAACAGAATAAAAGAGATGGAAGAGAGAATCTCTGGCATGGAAGATACAAGAGAGGAAATAGATTTGTCAGTCAAAGAAAATACTAAAGCCAAAAACCTCATAAGACAAAACATCCGGGAAATCTGGGACACCATGAAAAGGCCAAACCTAAGAATAATATGGATAGAAAAAGGAGAAGAATATCAACTCAAAGGCACAGAAAATATATTCAACAAAATCATAGAAGAGAACTTTCCCAACTTAAGAATGATATAAGGAGGAAGATATAAGAAGTTTACAGAACACCAAATAGACTAGACTCCTCAAAAAAGTCCTCTCGCCACAAAATAATCAAACCACTAAACATACAGAATAAAGAAAGAATATTAAGAGCAGCAAGGGGAAAAGGTCAAGTGACTTATAAAGGCAGACTCATCAGAATAACATCTGACTTCTCAGTGGAGACTCTGAAAGGCAAAAGGTCCTGGACAGATGTAATGCAGACACTAAGAGACCATAGATGCCAGCCCAGACTACTACACCCAAGAAAACTTTCAATCACCATAAGCAGAGTTCACAAGATATTCTAAGATAAAATCAAATTTAAACAATACCTATCCACAAATCCAGCCCTACAGAAAGCACTAGAAGGAAAACTCCAACCTAAGGAAGTCAGATGCACCCACGAAAATACAGACAATAGATAACCCCACGGTAGCAAATGCCAAAGGAGGAAAATACACACACACTACCACCAAAAGATAACAGGAATTAACAATCACTGGTCATTAATATTCCTTAATATCAATGGACGCAATTCACCTATAAAAAGACACAGGCTAACAGAATGGATACAAAAACAGGATCCCTTCTTCTGATGCATAAAATAAACACACCTCAACTTCAAAGACAGACAATCTCAGAGTAAAGGCTGGGGAAAGACTTTCCAATCAAAAGGGTTTAAGAAGCAAGCTGGTATAGCTATCCTAATATCTAACAAAATAAGACTTCAAACTAAAATCAATTAAAAGAGATCAGGAAGGATACATATTCATCACAGGAAAAATCCACCAAGATGAAGTCTTAATTCTGAATATTTATGCCCCAAATACAAGAGCACCCACATATGTAAAAGAAACAATACTAAAGCTTAAATTGCACATTAAACCCCATACACTAATAGTGGGAGATTTCAACACCCCACTCTCATCAATGGACAGGTCTGCCAGACAGAAACTTAACAAAGAAATAAGAGATCTAACAGATGCTATGACTCAAATGGACTTAATAGATATCTACAGAACATTCCACCCTAACACAAAAGAATATACCTTTTTCTCAGCACCCCATGGAACCTTCTGTACAAATGACCACATACTCAGTCACAAAGTAAATCTCAATAGATATAAAAAAATTAGAATAACCTCCTGTATTTTATCGGACCACCATGGCTTAAAGTTAGATTTCAACAACAACAAAAATTATAGAAAGCCTACAACCTCACGGAAACTGAATAATGCCCACCTGAAACATCAATGGCTCAAGGAAGAAATGAAGAAAGAAATGAAAGATTTCCTAGAATTCAGTGAAAATGAAGACACCACATACCCAAACTTATGGGACACTATGAAAACAGTTCTAAGAGGATAATTCATAGCACCAAATGCCCACATAAAGATGTTGGAGAAATCTCACACTAGCGACTTAACAGCACACCTGAAAGCTCTAGAACAAAAAGAATCAAACTCACCCAGAAGAAATAGACGCCAGGAAATAATCAAATTGAGGGCTGAAATCAATAAAATAGAAACAAAGAGAACAATACAAAGAATCAATGAAATAAAGACTTGGTTCTTTGAGAAAATCAACAAGATAGACAAACCCCTATCTAGACGAACCAAAAGGCAGAGAGAGAA